>JAGFMF010011727.1:364523-425861 GCA_019455555.1 Galemys pyrenaicus | reverse complement strand
AGCAGTGTACTTCTGTTGATCTGCCTGTTCTGCTCCCTGCTCTCTGTGGTGAATCCTCTCACCCCCCCCCCCACACCTCTGGCCTGTACCCCAGTGCTTTTATGCATAAATAAATAAATCTTAAAAAAAAGAATGTCATTATGTTTAAACAATATGACCGTGTATGTGCTAAACAAATACGTTTCCTAAAAAAAAATATTAGACATGAGAAATAGGTATTGTATTGATGATTACCTATGAAGCAATCATGAGTATTATGATACTCTTTGAGGAACTATTTTCATTAAAATGCTGATCAGCCAGGCCTGACATGTTTCTTCTGTTCTTCAACAATACAGGTTCTCTGAATCTTCCACTTAGGTGCATAAAAAGAATTATCACAAAGAGAATGCCATCTGCTGCCTCCCTAACAATTTTCAGATTCCCATATGACACCAAAACTATTATTGCATTTATAACTCCTAGATATTGTGACTACCACTTTTCATGATTTAAGAACATTTCCTTTCCTTCATCATGCCAGAAAGTACATTTGCATATTATGTTTGAACAATGTACTTTCAGTTTTGTGTACTCCATGTGATTAACTCAATACCGTCTAGAACAATCATTTGGTGTGTCCCATGTTTAGGATGGAATCTAGTCATCACTCAACAGTGATTTACAATCTGTGCTCTACTGGTTCTACAAAGATAAAACATAAATGCCAAACCAGAATGACACAAATGGAGAAAGAGCCCATTCCCCGCCTTCAGAGTGATTTGTGATATTTACTGACTAACCAAACACTAGCATGGGATCAGTCCCAAATAGCCTTTCAAGACTGGAGTGGTGACAATTGGCAGTTGTTGGTGTGGTACCAAAGCATGTACAATATTTGCAGTGTCATAGAACAGAGCTCTTTCCAAAGGGGAAATGTAGCACCACTGCACAAAGGAGATTGGGAGATGATGCAGGCACAGTCCATCCTCCTGGGGACAGGAGGGAACCCAGAAATGTCATAAAATCCCTCTTTGATCTGTTGTCGCTACTGTTGGTTGTGTGGGAAATTAACATATTTAATTAACTGTCTGACCAAAGCAGCTGTTACCTTATATAAAACCTTGAACATTGGTGCCTGGCTTATCCCACTAGATGTTTGAATGTGCCAGTGGCATAAGACTGATGATATTTTTATACTGCATGGCACAGCATGACTCCTCTTGCAATAGGCTCAACGCAAGTCAAGATCTTCTTTAAATTCTTCATGCAGAATAATGATGCTCCAACCCAAATTACTTAATTATGCCCTATGTCAGGCCAGCCAACAGGAAGCTCCATGTGCAATGGAATAGATTGGCCAATCCAATCATTCTCACTGTGCAAGAAGGTCCCTGCTCCATCGACCCTGGCCAAGTCAGGCATGCGTCTTTTCTCTTCATCATCAGCATGCTACTTTATTTACAATTCACTTCTCTAACTTATGACAGATTGTTTGCTTTCTTTGAAAAATAAAATTTCCCCTTGGCTGCAATATTTCCAAATAGAAATAAATGTATCTGAGTCAGAAGTTACTTTCATTAGTTTGCTAAGTTGTTGGTGCAGAGCTATTATGGAGATCTTAAAAATAAATTAAACGCATTTAATTTTATATGGTACATGGATTGGTTTGAAGCATTTCTGAGAGGAGGGGGTGAGGGACAGAAGAAGGTGGCTTTTCTGACCATTGAAAAATGCTTCCTTTACTTGGTTTGTTATTTCACCCATTTGTGCGAGAGTAAGAATCAAGCATTTTCTATTTTGGATGACTTGAGCTGTGAAGTGATGAGTTTATCTCTAGCAAAGATGGAGGCCAGAATTTTCAATACCTTTTTCGGGGTAATGTGGTGACACTGGTTATCTTGATTGCCTGTGCTGTTCCTTTTTCTGAACGAATTTACCCTGCCATTGAATGTCTCTTCCTCATCATACCTTTACTACTGGATACACTTAATATTTCCTTTTGTGCCATTTCTGAAATTCTTGGAATGTCTTGCAAAGTCGGCAGTTTCGGTTAGAACCATCTGTATCTTACAATTTGCTAGTTCAGCAACTGAAAGGCTCAAATTCCTGATTAGAGTGAGGGCTCCATAAAAAACTATGGATGAAAAAAGTTTGCCAGCTAGGACTTTTCTTCACTATTAGAATTTTATAAATATTTAATAATAATTGTTCAATAATTAGGATATATTAACTTGGGGTATGTGATTATAAAAATATTTCTAAAAACACAAAACTGAAGAAGTGTTGAATAAATACAAGAATAGACTATGATTCTCAATTTAATAAATCTATCCTATTCTTATATTCAACATTTCTTCAGTTTTATGCTTTTAGGGGCACAAATTTATTGAACCATAGGAATGATATGGGTGAGCTCCATATGAATACAGAGATCAGCATTCACTAGTCAGTCAAAAGACCATTTACATTGCAGCAGGAAGAATATCATCTAGTTACCTCAGCAACTTCAAATTGAATTTAATAAGGAGCTATGAGATAGTCCTCTAGGATCGCTAATATTTAGGAAGACTACAAGCTTGAAGCTGTTCTTCCTGACCTCAAATATTTAAATATATATGTTAAACAATTTTTTCTATATCTGGTAGTGATAGAACTACATGATATACTTATATATGTAAAGATAGATGGATGGATGGATGGATGGATGACTAGATGGATGGATGGATACATAGATAGATAGATAGATAGATAATAAACAAAGTCAACCAATACCCTTTTGCCTTTCTTAAACTCTGGAAGTTCCTTCTCATTTGATACAGCAAATAATTAAAATATGTCTTTGTGTAAGCAAATGCTTGTGTGCTCACACACATCATTCCTGTGGTTCAATATTGGTGCCCCACACTTTGCTCGGCCACTGGGGAAGGAGGAAAGGGTGGGTTAGTGCCTTCATGTTGGCATTATCTGACTTCATGTTGCTCACAGAACAGATATTTAGCATTGACCATAACAGGAGAGTTTCTTTAGAGATTTTAAAAGATAAATACATACAAATTATGTAGCCAATAAAATACAGTTAGAATTTGCAAACTATAATATAGAGTGAGAGTCTGATAATTTCTAACCTATGCTACCTTTCATGGAGTGAAATATTTTGTTCAGGGAGTGAAATCTTTTGTTCAGGGGTTTATGTACTTTTTCTAATGTAACCCTCATAATACTCAAGGTACTACTAATGTTATTAACATTGATTAGATCGGAATATGAAGAGAACTTAACTCCAAGGTAAACTGCCATTCTTTAGATGCTGGCCTATTACTTAAATCTTCCTGTTCAATGAGATGCTAAAATCTTAAAGTCCTAGTCTGCTTCAGAGAGTTTCTTTCCTTCACAACTTCTCCCCTGAACTGATCTTGTCCCATGCTAGTGTGTATTACTCATAGGAAAATTTTTCTTTACTATTTGCAGAAAGTGCTAACACTTTTGCCTTGGCAATTGCTCACTCTGCTGGTTTCAACTGTCTTTAAAGCAGCTTGCTTTTCTCCAATCCTGTTTGCCAAATGCTACTGCCAGGTATTCAGCAACCTGCTTCCTCTGTTTCTGTGGCCCTGAAACTTTCCCTCTGCTTCCTGCCTTTATGTGAAGGTTCAAACTGTGAGATGATTACATGGATGTGGGCAAGACCTGAGAATGATACAAGAACTGAGTGAGGTACAGGCCAGAGGCATGGAGGGTGAGAGGATTCACCAGAGACAGTGAGAAACAGAACAGGCAGATCTACTGACATACACTGCTGAGGGGTGCAGCAGCAAAGGCAGGAGAGGTCTGCTGTGCCATGTAGGTCTCCTTGGTTGGGGATAAAGCTCATGCTGCAGTGGCTGCAGATGCTCCCTAGCATGGTACTTAACCCCGCGCACCACCAGGGAGACCCTGATGTCGTGCCTCTTTTGAATGTAGAAGGCAATCAATAAATAGTCATTGAATGTTGAGTGAACTGAAATAAATATACTGAAGTAATGCATGTTTACTATGGGCATTAATTCCTTTCTTTTCATACTAACATCCTGAACTTCATTTTGGGAAATTATCTTTCTCCACTCTGGATGGAGACTTTAAACCAAAGTATTTTACAAATGGTAGGACTCAAGTCAGCAAAATGACTTTGTCTGTTTTTCTGTCAGTCTCTCTCTCTTTTGCAGTGTATTTTTCTCTCTCTTACTGTCTCTGTGTTTCTCTCTCTCTCTCTCTCTCTCTCTCTCTCTCTCTCTCTCTCTCTCTCTCTCTCTCTCTCTCTCTCTCTCTGTCTTTCTGTATTTGTCTCCATCTGTATATCTCTTTGCCTGCATTTGTGTATGTGTGTCACTGTGTATGTGTCTCAGTGTTTGTCTCTGTGTGTGAGTCTCTGTTTCAGTTTTGCCTGTGCTCTTTCTCTCGATCTCTTACTCCCTCAAGATAGGAGTCTGGAGAAAGGAACAAAGATAGGGTATGAAAGGTTGGCATTCATCCATTCCAATGACTTCTATGCACATCTGTTTCAATTAAGTATTGCACTTTTCATCTCCTGAATCTGATTATTCTATTTTTTTCTCTTTTGAAACCACATTATTGAAATATAATTGACACACAATAAATTTCACATGTATATATTGTGTATAATTTTAAACTTTGGACATATGTATACACTCCATGAAGCCATCACCACAATATATATAATAAATATATTCCATCTCCCAAAACCTTTCCATTTCAGCCCATCCCTCCCTCTTATTACTCTCTCCTTCAATACATACTTTATTTGTGGAAACATAAACTGGGTGCTCTTTTTTTTTTTTTTTTGAAGCAGGGTAATCTGGATTATTATAATTATTTTGAGATTCATCCTTGTTGTAGCATATTCTTTAAAAAGATTTATTTATGCACACAAGAACTGGGGTCTAGGCCAGAGTTGCCGGGGTTGGGGGGTGGGTGGTCATAAGAGAATTTACCAGCGACAGAGGGGAGCAGAACAGGCTCTTGAAATACAGTGCTGAGGGGAACAGCAGGCCAGACAGGAGAGGTCTGCTTCTTGTCCATGTGGGTCAGCTCCCTGACTAGGGATTGAATTCATGCTGCATTGTCTGGTTATAGCTTGATAGCACTGAGGCTTTAACCCCCCTACTACCAGAGAGACCCATGTTCTAGCATATTTTAATAGACTTCTTTTTTGTTATTGTTTCTGGATAGTTTTCCATTCCTATCCATTTATCTGTTGATGGATTTTTTTTTTGTAGTAGTTTTCAGATTTTGGTTGTTGGAAATGAAGAAGGTATGAACATTCTTATGAAACTATGTGAACAAATGCTTTTTTTTTTTTCTCTTTGGTAAAAACCCAAAGTTGAAATGACTAGGTCATAAGGTAGATGTATTTTTGTCTGTTCAGGAAGCTGCCAAAGTATTTTCCAAAATAGTTGTTACATTCCAATTTTCATTTTGAGTTTACCTTTTTGTATAAATACAAGATAAATATTGACACTTTTTTAGCATATGGACTTCTAATTTTTAGGCACCATTTTCATAAAATATTTTCTCTACTGAATTACTTTTATACCTTTATCAAAAACCAGTTGTTTATATATGTGTGCATCTATTTCTGGACTATCCTATTGATTTTATTTGTTCAATTTTATGCTAATATCACAATTTTTTTAGTGCAGCTCTATACCATCTTAAAAATGGTTTTAGTTCTATAACTTTGTTCTACCTTTCAAAATCCATTTGACTAAGTCCTTTGTATTTCCAAAGTGTATAATCAACTTGTAAACTGCCCAAAGCCTGCTAGGATTTTTTTTTTAAATTGCATTGAATACAGATTAATTTTAGAAAAATGAACTTCTTCACATAGGCACTTTTGATACATACTCATGATTTCTCTACTGTCTAATGTTCTGTTAAATTCAATATAAAAGTTTTCACATCATTGTCGGGCATATCACTAGATAGTTATAATTTATGCTATAATAACTTTCCTTTCCAATTTTACTTTCCAAATGTTTGTTGCTAGTATATAGTATAAATTGGGATTTATATAATTAGCTTATATTCTGTAGTTTTGCTAAACTCGCTAATTATTTTTTATGATTTCTTACAGATTTCTTTGGATAGTCTTCACAGAGGATGCTATCATTTATGAGTAAGTCAGTTTTACTTTTTTCTCATCTTGATCTCTCCCTGCCCCATATTAGTGTGCTAGATTCAACCTTCAGTCCAATAGGTTGCAAGAATCACCATCCTTGTTTTTCTTCTCTGATCTTATGGTGCAAGTTAGTTGGTCTTTCACCACTAACTCTGATCTTAACTATTGGTTTTCTATAGATTCCCTGGTAAATTCCTTTTTTATTTCTAGATACCTTATCATTTTTGTCAGAATCAGATGTTAAGTTTCTTCATATGCATAATGAGATGATTTTTTTCTTTTAGTTTAATAAATTGCATTGACTTACACTTTCAATGTTTATGCCTCTAATGTTGCTGAGATCAAATCCAGTGTGCTATAAATGTCACCACTTTATATGTTGCAACTTTATATCTTGTATTTAATTTGCTAAAAATTTATTTAAGGATTTTGTATTACTTTCATGAGTGATAGTGGTCTGTAGTTCTTTTTTTTTTACATAATTTTGGTTTCAGAATAATGGTAACCCCAAGTGAATTGATTTCTTTCTTTCAAATAATTTGGATGAATGTATATAAAATGTTTTCTGTACATGTTTAGAAGAATTTCCCAGTGACGTCATCTGGGGGGAGAAGGGAGGATTGAACTTACGTCATAGTGGCTGGTGATAGTTTGACAGAACTGAGACTTTAACACCTGCACCACCCAGGAGACCCTCTCCTAAATATGATCTTGAGAGCATTCTGTGAATTTAGATATGTATATTTGGAAATGAATAATAGAATATTTTAAAGTCAGGTACTTTGTGATTTCTCTTTTAATGTCCTTATGAACATAAATTATTTAATGATATTCTCTATCTTTTAAGATGTTTTGAGATTTTCAGATATCTTGCTTTTCTTAACTTATTTATTTTATTGAAATGAGAGGGCACATTTTATATGACACAAATCCTTGAAAATTTATTGAGTTATGGAGAAAATTGTCTTTTGATAAATGTTTTGTTTTCACTTGGAAAATAATATGTCTTTTGTTGGCATTAGGTAGAATATTATCTAAATGCCAGTTAGGTTTAGTTTTTTCATAGTGGTATTCAAATCTTTTCTAGTCATACTAATTTTATGAAAAATGTTCTATTGGTTATTGATTAAGGACATTTAGCTATTTAACTGTAAGGATTTACTTACTGTCCTTTCAATTTTATAAGCATGTGTATCATATACCTGAACTTCTGTTTTTAAGTTTCTTGATATTTAGATTTGTTAAATCTTAATGAATTAACCCATCAGTATAAAAAAATACCTTTTTTGTTGACTTTTAAATGTACTCTGATACATTTAAACTCTAGTTGTCTTATAAGTGTTAACATAATATATCTTTTCCCACTATTTTACTTTTATCTTGCTTTCTTAAGTGTATTTGTCATATGCTATATGTGATTGGGTCTTGGTTTCTGTTTCTGAGTCAGACCATTTATACCTACTTAATGGGTAGTAATCAGTCAATAAATAGTAAATCAGTTATATTGTATGCAGATATTGGCATAAACTTGTGTCTATGTGTTTCTTAATTTTCTAGTAGGATTTGGGGAGAAAATAATAGCTTTTAAGAAATGAACATATGAAACATACTCAATGTAAATTTTGAGCTGAAAATTTCTGACCTGAGATACTTATATTTTCCCTTGTAATTCTATGCCTAGGTTATATTTCCTGTCATGATTTCTGTACAGGAATCTGTATTTTAAGCTATGATATCAACTTTTTCTTGTTTGTCTTTTATTAAATTAGGTCTATATTGAATCCTGGTCATAAATACACTAAAAAAGTTAGTTTAACAAAATAAGTCTTCATTTGTACAAATGCTGACAATAACATTTTCTTGGCTATTTTAATGGTCATTTTAGTGTTTTTAATGTACATTTTTAAAGTTACTATTCTTGGTGTTCATCCCATTTTGTAGATTCATACTTCATTCTGTATCATTTTCTTTATCAGGTGAGCATGTTGTAATTTTTATAGTATGTGTCTGTTGGTGATAATTTTTTTTATGTCTCAAAATATCTACTTTTATTTTTGAAATATTTTTAGGAATGAAATTTTAGGTTTGCAGTTTTGCTTTCAATACTATAAACATGTTACTTTACTATCTCTTCATTGGCTTTCTATTCCTATGTATAATTCTGTTTATAGCTTTTCTTTTCAGTCGTATTTAAGTTTTCTTTTGCTTTTGAGCTATTTGTTCATGATGTATCTTAATGCAGTCTTCCTTCATTCTTACCTTCCTTCCTCATTTGGTATTCATTGAGCTTCTCGGATCTATAGATCATTACATTATCACATTTGGAGAATATTTCACCAATTTTTGTTCAAGTATATATTCTCCTATACCCTCCTTTATGAATTCCAATTGAATATGTATTAATCTGGTCAAAGCATCACAGATCTCTAGTGTTCTACATATGCTTGATATTATTCTTTGTATTTCATTTTGAATTGATTTTATCATCAAGTCCACTACTTTTTTATTTTGTAATATAAGCATATCATTTATCCCACAGTTATAGTTTACACCTCATAAATTGTTGTTTTCATCTATTAGTAAAATTTGGGCTGGTTTTTATATCTTTAACATTTTCGTATCTCAATTCAACTTTCAAACATTTGAAATTCAGTTATAATAGTTTTAACATGTCCTTGTCTATTAAATTACCATCTATAGTAGTTTAGGGTTGGTTTCAATTAATTGGTTTACTACCACATGTCTACTACCATATTCTTAATTCTTCACATATCTGGTAATTTGTATTAGATAACATATATTATGAATTTAAACTCAATGTGAACTAGAAGTTTTTTTGTTTGTTTTTATATTTCCAAGAGTATTCTTATTTGAGTCTTTTGAATCTTTTAAGATTTATTAAACAAAACAAAGATACAGTTCAACCTAGGATTGATATTCTCCACTATTGAGAACCCTCCTCAGAATTGTGTTTTCAGGACTTTATACATTGAACCTTGTGAAATAACATCTCCTTGTATATAACAAAATATTTTTAACTTATTGAATATAGAGCTTAATAAACAGCAAGAGAAATCAGATGACTAAGCATTCAGTATGACATAAAATCAATTTATCACTGATAAAATAGAAAAATCATATATTGGAGTCAAGGTGGTTTGCAAAAAAAAATGCTAAAGCTTTTTTAAAGGAGTACAATCCTGTGTTCATGATTTTCTGCATATGACAAGTGAATACTGCAAATATTTAGTCTTTACCTGTCAAATTTAGGATTCTTTGCTATGTTAAAAAATATTAAATTCTTTGTGTCAACATTCAAATATCCTTCTACCAAACACTGTTCCATATCTATGTTAGTGTGTGTATACTTTTGACTTTCAGAAGTTCTTTTTAACTATGACTGAAATAAGAGACAAATTTCTTCAAACTCAAAGAAATGTTCAAAATTTGAAAAATGGACTGCATCTTGAAACTAGTAAAAATTCAAGAATAATTTTAGAGGACATTACCTATAATATCTTCAACACCTAAGAACTCAATAAGAAAATTTAGGAAGTAAATGTTTAGGCATAATTCCCATAAAATATGGAAAACTGTGCATGGTTATAAGTTATGTGTCTAGCATAAAACAATAACTTATTTTGCTTGATTAAGTACTGGTAATTTATTGATAAAAGAATATATTCAATTGGGCAGGAAAAGAGAATTTCTCATGATCACCAATGCTGAGCAATAAAACTCAACTTTTTTCAAGGACAGAAAGTATATCATCAAACATAAAAACCTGGGATAAAACCCACAATATGAAAGTTATGGCCTTAATGAAATATTAAAATTGCATCAGGAATACTGTTCTGGCATTAAAAATAAACAATAACATTTCTTTGTAGTTATAGTTCAGTTCAATTCGTTAAAAATTAATTATTACCTCTTTAAATATTTGATAAAATTAGATTTTAGTAGGCTATCCATACCCACAAAACACATGCTATCACATGTAAATTCCTATATCTCAATTTCTGATGTATTTTTGTCATGTTATTTAATTTTATAATGGTATCTATGATCTTTTGTTGTTGTTTGCCTTGATAATTTTAGAGAATGGACACAACTAAAACTAAAACTTCCTCTAGTTTAATACAAATATATTTGTATTATAAGCTCCATAAAAAGTGAAATGTGTGACAATAATACTTGGTAATTTCCTATCATGTATTATCTGATATTCTCACCCTGTCAATTGCAATTGCACTTATGAGTCATATCCTTTAAATCCTATATAACTTTAAGGCAGGAGACTTATAATCAACTATCCATATAATATAAAATTTCATACCAAGTATAACATTTTTGGCATGTAGAGAGTAACAATTTGAAAAAAAAAAAAACTTTCAGGGGAAATAAGCTTGTTATATACTGTGATTCAGCTTTTCCAGATTCAGAGTAAATTGTTTAGTGATGTGGTACACAGATGTAATCTGGTCATGATATATGTACTGAGTTTTCTAAGTCATCATTTTTCATTTCAGAGAATTGTCTCAATGATCTGCATTATGTTTGAATTTGCGCAACTATATCTGTTCTTCAAATGTCAATTGATGAGCTTTAGAAATTATGCCTAAGTGGATAGCTACAGGAAAACTGTTAATCTGCTTTGTCTATATAAATCTTGGCGAGCTGATTGGTTAGCTTGAGAAATCATATGAAGAGTCTTTGTTTTATGTGTGTGTTTTTTTACAAATAAGTCTTTTTCAGATCAATTTCTCATGTATCAAAACATTTTGACCTGATGTCAGTGACTCGATTTTCTTATAAACTAAACTCTCAAAGTCTCTTTTATGATGCTAATATATTTTCAGTCTTCCTCTCCAGTCAGCTTCTTCTCTTAACATTCAACTTTGGCCATCAGAGCTATGTTTATTCTAATCATTCAACCTGGAAATGGTACACTCATCTCTCTCCTCAACCCTGATTATCTAATTTCCCCCACATACTAACATAGCATATTCCTGGGAATTACTTTCCTAACCCAGAAGTTTATTTTGGGGCATGACTACCAAAAATATTCTGGAAGCAAGAATAAACAAAGAACCTGACCCTACCCCATAGTCCAACTAATTGAGCTGATTTATGTTTGTGAAATACTTTTCCTCACAAATTAAGGTATTGAGTAAGGATGTTGTCTGTGGTGCTCTTTTTTTTTTTTTTTTTGCTACTGACTTCACATTTTAAATAAATTATTATATTCAATAATCAACAGTATTTAAATGAGCCCACAATATATGTTAAGCTATCACCTAAACCTTAAGTAATAATGTTAAGTCAAATGAAACCCAAATGGTAAGAGAACTAAATACAAGCAAATAGGGTGAGAGCAAAAGGGTAAATAGGAGATGATGCAAGAAATTTACAGGAGAGAGCTCCAGAGCTAGATCATATACTTAATACCATTTAAGAACCTGAATTGTTTTCTAAGAAAGATAAAATTCAATGGAAGGGATTATAAGCAATGACTTGGTGTTATATAATCACTTTAGTACTTTGAAAATATAATTCTTGTTGCTGTATCGAGGTAGATTGGTAAAGGATCAGTCTAGATATGATAGATGATTATAGGCCATTACAGTCCTAGCAATCAAACAAGGACACTAATTGTGACTTGGGCCTTGTAAATTGGTGATGGAAATACATAAATAATTAGAAACCAAATTAGCAGGACTTGTGATTTGCATAGATGAATAAAGGAAGGTTGGTATTGTAGTTGCCTTTGAGTTTTATATGCAAAGGGAGGTAACTCTTACTGAAATATTCTTAAGTTTACACTTGGAAGAAGTGCATGGTAAATGGAGGAAACCTTATGAGTTAATAATTAGACATGTTGAATCTGAGGTATGTTTTACATTTTGAGTCAGCATCTAGCTAGACCTCACCTAGGAGGGGTATACCAAGAAAGAGTGGGCAACACTAGTATACAGAGAAAGTTATTGAAACCATGGGAAAAGATGAGATTATAACTTTAAAAACTGTAAGAAGTTGAGATCAGCAACTAAAGCAAAAAGATTTATCAAATTACAAGGCTGGGTAGGTGACAGTGAGCTGAAAAAGCATAGTAGACTGAGAGAGTCTCTCAGAGGACTGGGTCATTAAGTCAAAGTAAGAAGTTGTTTCCAGAATTCTACTAGAACTTGTGCATTAAACTGAATGGTACTGACAATACTGTGGATCTTGGTGATAGTTATTTTGTTGATTAAATGGGATGGGTAAGAGTGAGGTTTAAGAGTACTATAAAGAGGTGGTACATTTTGAGCTTTGATTCCTTTTATTTTATAATTTATCCATGAAGAAAAGGGGACCTTTATTGTGGTGATTAGAAGAAAGGAACTTTCTATTCTCCACTTTAGTAAAACAATTGTATGTTAACAAAATAATATACTCTGAATACATTACATTTTCATAGTCATTTTGAGAAAACTTGTTATACATAACCAGTAGATTATTTGCAAAAGATCTTTGCAAGTAATGTATCCAACATAATGAACCCCAGTCTATCACCCCAACCTTGATATTACATTCCTTGCTGTGTCTCCAAATTTTGCTCTCTCTTACTGAATTCTCAGGGCATAGTTCATGTGATTTCATATATTAATGCTTGATGGTACTCTGCAAAAAAAAAATACTATTCCTATAAATACTTAATATAAAGTTACTATAAACACTTAAATTGGTTAAATTTATTTCCCTAATTATATTAGCAAAAATATATTATTAATTTTCACACATCACCTGGAATGTATCTGAGAATGTGGTGTAGGTGTTAGGTATCAATAATACAACGACATTGCTGAGGGTCTAATGTTGATGGATAAGCAGATTATCTAAAAAGTTTCCATCTCCCATTCTTATCTATGTATATAAAATACACATGTTACTGTAAATTGATTATAAAGGACAAGGACACACTTAAGCTATGTCAAATAACATATAATTTATTCCAAGTATACAGATGTGTGGAATCACAGCAAAAACTGAAAACCATATGCTCAGAAAAGAAATATGAGTGTAGTTCTGGATTAAATAAGTACTAGAGGCCTGGATGTTGTCCGAAGGTCCCAAATCTCAGTTCCTTATTTATTATATATGTTCTTATATGTCTCTTCCTCAATTCTTTTTTTTTGTTTGTTTGTTTTGTAACTCATTCTTTTTCTCCATGTGAGTGAGCCTGTATTTCCCTCTACCCTTTCCCTCACCCCAGCCAAAAATGCAATTTCTGCTCCCTCGTGAGTTTTGACAGCACTGGTCCAGAGTTTTTCCAGTGTCTCAAGAATGACCTTTTAACTTCTAGTGCCACTGATGTCCCCATCATTCTTTTTGTTTTTTGTTTTGTTTAAAGATTTATTTTATTTATGCATACAAGGGCTGGGGTACAGACCAGAGCCATAGAAGGTGAGAGGATTCACCAGAGACTGGGTGGGGAGCAGAACAGGCAGTTTGACTGAAATACACTACTGAGGGAAGCAGCTGGCAGAGCAGGAGAGTCTGCTGCACCATATGGGTCCCCTCCCTGGCAGGGATCAAACTCGAGCTGCTGTACAGTGGATGCTTCACAGTGCGGTGCTCAACCCGCTGCGCCACCAGGGAGGCCCTCATCATTTTTTTTTTGCATACAATAATTCAGATACCAGAGTCAGTTAGCTGGTCAGTTAATTGTGTTTGAACAACTTACAATGTAAGTTTGTGTCATCCTGTTACTCAATTGTCCACCAATGATATGGCAAAATCATTCTCCTGTAGTAGAAGGAGTAGAATCATTCTCCTGTAGATGTAGAAGTTTGTTTAGAAAAGTCTGTGTTCTTAGTAGGCAATGTGGCTAATACTTATATCAAGCACAATGCTTAAAAAATATTTCTTGATACATAAATTGCTATAACCCTATGGCCCACATTCAGTTCCAGACTGTATATCAGAATTGTCTGGTAAGCATTTTAGGAACACTAAAAATTCAGTCTAAATGTTTTAGATTCCAAATGCCTATAGGTTCAGGTCAGTAATCTGGTATATTTGAAAGGCTTCCCAGATCATTTTGACTCCACTCATGTAGGGTATTTTATTCTTGATCTTAGCAGTACCTGAGACTTTCTCAATCATCACTCATTTTCAGTGTATTTTGTTCTCAATGAGTTTGCCATATATGTGAGAGACTGAGTGACTTCCATTATCGATTGCTTAGTTATAAACCTTTTATAGATATATCCTTTTTCTCTTTATTTATTCTAAACCAGGATATGTATATTGAGAAGCCTATACAGGTAAAATATGTAACTAAAAATGAGTAGAATATTTCTAGAAGTGAATAGTGAGGACATTTAAAATCAGGGAAGATATGATCCATCTAAAAGGATCAGTCACTATTTAAAATCATGTAATTACTCTTATGCAGATATTGTACATTAATGTTGCCAGAGATACTATTCAAAAGAAGCTAAAAAATAGTTTTATGAAAAGTCTAGAGTTATATATGTTGACAACATATTAAAAGAATACATATACATGTTCATGCGCACATGCTTTGTTGACCAAACATTAATGGTTCTTCGGGGGAGAAATCACATTGAAGGAAAATACATAATTTGTATACAGTGGCAAGACCCGAATGTCATGGTTTAGGTGAAGCAAGAAGGAATTTGAGGTAGGGGATTATAGGAGAGAAATGAGAGGACAAGATGGCAACATTTCATAATCAGAAATATGGTCAGTGGTGAAGGGTTGCAGTCAAAAGGCAAGAATAATTTAACTTTTTGTTTCATTTTCCCAAAATTTAATATGAACCTGATCATCTACAAATGATCTCTATAAGTTTTACAAAGGAAAATTAAGAAAAATATGCTGAGTCCTATGTCTAGATTTAAGCCTTTAGAAGAGAATGGAAATAAACCATGGGAATTAACATGTGTGTGAAAACAAGTGTTTATAGTTTCAACAGCTGGAATTAATCCAAAGGGGATCCTGAGAACCAAAGGCCCTGGGAATTTGCAGAACTGAGAGAGATGTCATCAAATTCCTGAGTTTTACATACAGTCCAAGAACCTACTCCCCTCCCAATGCTGTTACCTTAGGTGCTCTATGGTCAATAATAACTCCCATGTGACATTGTTCTTGGCTTTCTGAAAAGCTTATACACAACTTATTAGGACAATATTTGATAATTATCTTCTTTAAAATGTGGTACAAAGAATTAAATATGCACAATATTGATCCAGATTTGAAGGATTCAGTATTGATAATGAAGTGCTTACCACAAAATATTCTAAAATGACAGACAACTGAAGAGGGTATATAATAACAGAGACTTCTCCATTGTGACAGCTAAAAACAGGACTTTAATGGTATGATCTTAGGCTAGTGATCATGAATAGTAGAGATATGGAGAAGCAGGGAGAAGATAATTAACATCCCCAGAAGTATTAGATTAAGAAAGTATAGCAATTTTTATTTTGTTTTTTGTAATGAAAAAATTTGAATAGTAATTGAATAAGATAAAAGAATATCTCCAATGTCCAAGATATAACAAGTGCTATGAAATATAGAAGTAAAGTATGAAAGACAGATTTGCTGTTAAAGTAAATACATTATGTGAATATGTGACTTTGCTATTTGTGGTCTGTCAGCTATAAGAAAATTAATTATTGGTGGTTTTCTCTATAAAATAGTGATATTTGTTTTTACTGTCAATGGCTGTTAAGAAGATAACTTGAATTTCTTTAAAGTTAATTTTAATAACTGTTAGTTAACATTGAATGAATTAATGAGGACATTTTTGATGACTATAACTTAAAGGAAGTATAAAGAAATGTTGCAACTTGTCTAATGATCATTCATAATGAAAGGAATTATTCTAATGTTTGTATTATCTCTTAGAGGTTAAGCCTCATTTCTTTTTAAAATGTCAGTTAAGCATACACATTTCTCTATTTTCCTTTTCTTTGAATCAACAGTTAATGTATACCTATCCTCATGATATATTTGGAACCACTGCATTTTTTTATAAGAATACATTTAAATTATCCTTTTTACATAGTGCAATAGGGGCAATTCTCATTTGTTTTTTTCTTCTAGGAAACATTTTTACATCTTAATCTACCTTCTTTCTGAGGCATCCAAGAAAAATCAAAGATTATTTTCCCTATTCTTGACAATGGTCTCATAAGAGCACCACAACCTCTTGTTATTGATCTGAATAATTGTCTTCACTAGTCATTATATTTCTGGACTCTCATGGTTTTAAGATATGCATATGGGTTCCATTTAATTTTTTTTATTTTTTTAAGATTTATTTTTATTTATGCATATAATAATTGTGTGGAGGGGTAAGAGGACTCACCAGAGAGAAAGTAGGGAGCAGAACAGGCAGATTGACTGAAGTACATTCCTAAGGGGAGCAGCAGGCCAGACAGGATTGGTCTGTTGTGCCATGTGGGTTAGCTCCTTGACTGGGGATTGAACTCATGTTGCAATGGCTGAAAATAGCTTGACAGTGCTGAGAATCAACCCCTTGTGCCACCAAGGAGGCCCTGGATTCCACTGTAAAATTTTAAGGGCTATCTGGAATTGTAGCTACACAGTTCTCAGTCTCTGATTTGGGAAACTGCCTGAAATTAAGCTTTGTATACTCTTTAGTCACTAAATTTATATATGTTAATAATTTCACCTGTGGACCTTTCCCTGTCATGGAACTTGAATTCATATGTTAAAGGGACTTTTCATTTCTATCACTGATTTCACAGGAGGATTCTTGAAGCTTCTCTTCCCAAGCAGACCTCCTTACATTTGCTTGGACTTCTCATTAACTTCTCATTTGCTTGGACTGTTACTCATTAACATAAATTTAGGATGAACTATATGAAATCAATTGAGAATCTGTCATAGTTAACATCTTCAGAAATTAATATTTATAATACCTTTTGATAAAATTAATGAAAGTAATTGTAAGTTAGTTTTTATTGCTAATATGGATTCTTCACATTGTAATATTAGGTCAGCTCAATATTTCAATCTAAATGTCGATGAAGGAAATTATTTTAAATACAAACTGCTGGATACTATGTGAGATTACTGGTTTAAAGAACAAAAATCATTGTTTTAATAATTACATAGTTTCAAACAAATAAGTGCAAATACCTCAGAATACTTTATTCTTTTGGTTCATGAGTCTCAACTTGCATCTCAAAGTTCATTCTTTATCTAGAATCTCCATCAAATTTAATTGACAAAGTTCCTCATGAAACTAAAATGACTTCTAAAAAAAATCGGCAAAACATACATTATTAAGTATTGAGAAATACCAAGCTTTTCCCCATTTTTCCTCCAAACACATAAAGCTTTAATTTTTATTAATAGCATAGAACCATTTGAGTGACATATCAAATAACATTTGAGAAACAGCAATTATAATTTCTTGCATCTATAAAATGCTGTATTAAGAGGAGTTCATCTCATAGAGAAAATATAAATATTCCAAGTTTAATGAAAACTGTACAAATTATTTTGAAGTGATAAAACTGTTAAGAAGAAAGGTGCACATCATTTGTCATTGTTTCGTTTTTTTCAAATCCTGATCTTGATTTGAAAAAGTATAAGAAAACTTAATAGCTGAAATTCAAGGTGATAGGCTGAGGGTTTAATCAATTTTTCCCCCAATGTTTATGTAAGATCCGTGAGAGAGAAGGATGAGTAGTACTGCTATATCTTTGCTTTTTAAAATTAGTGTCCTATACCTAAGAATTGTTCATGAAATATTTTTGAATGAATAAAAAGACTAAGGTCCTATATACCATATGCATTCACTTGTCATACTTGGGTTATTTTACCAATCAAAGAAAAATAGACCTACATACAGAATTACAGAAATTATAATTTTGATCTTTTAAAATATATATGGGAAGGTTGTTATTAAACATGAGTCATTTTTTATAGATATGTAAACTGAGACTTGGAAATAAGCTGGGTTAATTTGCCCAACATTTCATTTATATATAGTAATTGGCAGAGGATTTAATTTTAATCTTTGGCCTCTATAGTTTTTAATTCCTAGTTCTTTTCTTGAATTGCATTTTAACATTTTTTAATGTTTTTCCCCATTTTTTCACTATAATGTGTCAGGTGTACGTCATTATAAATATTTGCATTTAGTGTATTTAGTTTGTCACTGAAAATCCAATTTTATCCTTCATTTTATAATTGATATCTTTGCTAGAATTACACACCCACCTGCTCACTTACCTTCCAAGTAATCTCTAATATATACTTAATTATTTTTGGTTCATTTCTGCTTTGTCTTTATGTACTACATATATAGAATGCCATAAGGTATTTGTCCTTCTCTGACTTATTTCCTAAAGAATAATTCCCCCATGTTATTCCATAGTACTATCTATGTTGTTCCAAATGTTAGGATTTCAGCTTTTTATAGCTAAGTAGTATTCCATTTTACGTATAAACCACATCTTACTTATCCGGTCGTCTGTTTATGGGTACATGGGTTGTTTTCAGCATCAGGTTTTTATGTATAAAGCTCCAATGAAGATGGAGGTGTATGTGGTTTTTTGAATTACTGTTTTTGTATTTTTTGGATAGATATCCACAGGTGGAGTAAATAAATCCTATGGGATTTATATTTTTTTAGTTTTTGAAAATTTTCCAAACCACTTTATAATAATGGCTGCACCAATTTGCATGCCCACAAACAGTATAAAAATGTTCCTTTCTCTCCACATCCTTTTCTGTTTCTGTCTTCTGGAAAACACCCGCACTCATAAGTGTAAGGCAATTATCTCATTGTTTTGATTTGCATTTACCTAAGATAAAGATGAACATCATTTTATGTGTCTGTTGGCCATCTGCTTGTCTTCTTTGGAAAAATGTCTAATTAAAGCCTCTGCCCATTTATTTTTTTCCTGATTGTTAGTTTTTTTTTTTTTTGAGTTTTATGAGTTCTTTATACATTTTTAATATTAACCTGTTGAATATATGATATGCTAATACTCATTCTCTTAGTTGTGATGAGAGCTTCTTTCATGGGGTAGAAGTTTTTTCAGTTCAACATAGTCTCATTGTTTATTTTTGCTTTTGTTTTGCTTGTCTTTGGAGTTGAGTCTGCAAGACATCTGTAAAGCCAATGTCCAGGAAAGTATCACTTGTGATTATTTTATGGTTTCAGGTCTTACATGGAAGCCTTTATATTAATTTTCAATTAGTTTTTATATGTGGTATAAGTAGTGATCTAGTTTCTTTTGCATATGACAGTCCCGTTTCCTCACCACTTACTGACGTGTTTATCACTCACTGAATGTCACAAATAAGTTGTCCATATATCTGAGTTAATGTCTCTCAATTCTTTTCCATTCATCTATGTGTCTGTTTTTATTCCAAACCAGACTTTATTTTGAAGTTCTCAGGAAAGTAATCTCTATAATTCTTTTTATTCTTAGGATTACTTTCACTACTCAATGACTTTTATAGTTTCAAATAACTTCCATAATTTTTGGTTCTATTTATGTGAAGAGTGCCATTACCCAATGGGTAACTGATAGAGATTGCACTGAATCTGTTTTGCTTTTGGTGATGTAGTCATTAATGTTGATTTTCCAATCCATGTGCATAAAATGCATCATCATTTCTTTGTATCTCCTATTTTCTACAATGAAATCTAATAGTTTTCAGTGTTCAGTTGTTCACTTTTTTGTTTATCCTGTTATTTCTTTTTGATATGATAGTAAATGAGATTATTGACTTTTTCTGAGTTAGATTTTTGCATTTGAATTTTGTCACCTGCCATTTTGCTGAATGTATTATTTCTAATAACGTTTTTTGGATTCCTTGTAATTATATATATTACGTCATCCACAAATATAGTTTTACTCTTCTAGTATGGATACTTTTTAATATATATATTTTTGGGTATGACTTCCAACACCATTTCAAAAATATTGGTGAGAGTGGTGATAATGTGTCTTGTTCTGGATGTCATATGAAATATTTTCAGTTTTTTCATTTATTAAATATTTTCATTTTCATATTTATTAAATAATCATAAATAGTAAATATTTTGAATATTTTAATTTCCATTAAAGTGTGATTTAGGCTGAAATTTTGTCATGTGTAGTGTAGCCTTTATTATGTGGAGATAGATTCTTTTTATAACCATTTTGCTGTAGGTTTTCATCATAAGTGGTGAATCCATAAAGTGCTTTTTCTACTTAAGTGATTATACAAGTTTTATCCTTCCATGTGTTGATATTGTGTATTGTATTAACTAAGTTGCATATGTTGAACCATTCTTGAGCCACTGGATTAAATTCCAGTTGATCTTTGCATAGGATTCTTTTAATGTATTATTGACTTTTGCTTGCTAGGATTGTGTTCAAGATTTTTTTTTTTTGTTTATGTTCATCAGAAATATTGTCTATAATTTTCTTTTTGTGTCTTTGCCTGGTTTGTGCATCATGAAAACATATTCTGGAATACATTCATAAAATATATTTGGAAGCTTTCTCTCCTTTTATTATGGAAGAGTTTAGAAGAAAAGGCATTCTTTTTGGTAGAATTGACTAGTGAGGATATCTGGTACTAGGCTTTTGTCTTTGGAACAAAATCTTTTAGATTGTCCAATTTATTTCCACACAGGTGTTCATAATCCTTTCCTATGATCCTTTATATTTCTATATCATTGGTTGTAACATCTTTTCATTTCTGATGTTATTTGTGTGTTGTTATGCCTCTTCGGTGTCTGGCTAAAGAATTTACTATTGTTAATCTTTTGAATGAACCAGCTTTTGATATAATTGATCTTTTGAATAGTCTTTTTGATCTGTTTTGTTTCTTCTCTAATTTTCATAATTCTATGATTCAATTGCTCTAGGATGAACCAGGGCATCAGTACTCTTTATATTTCCCCAAGTTATTCTACTGTGAAAACAAGTTTGGGAACCACTGTAGTTATATAAGCCTGACTATGATGACAATTTGAAACTTGTAGGCATTACCTATGATCAGAGGAAAGTCACAGTTAGCATCCATTTTCAGCAGTAACCCAGTAGACCATATTTAGCCACACTGATCTTACAGTGTAAGTCTTAGTAAGAATTAACTATATGAGTTTACTTAATTAACATATTGAGTACCTACTGTGTGTTTTTAGTGTCCTAGCATTGAAAACATGATAGAGAACTAGATAGACAGGTCCTAACTACAGTGGAAGAGACACTCTCCATCTCCGTACCAAACCATTCAAAAGTAATGGTTACCAAAAATATCAGTGTGCAATGTGAATATCTAACCTAGATCAGGGATTCAGGTACACCTTTCTGGAGGGAAGATCTAAAACTGAAGGGACAGTTGTAGAGATAGCATTTTAGACATAGGAAATGCATATGAAAAAGACCAATAATGTCAAAGAGCTTTTGAGTTTTGAGGAACTGAAAGGAGGTCCTTGTGGTTGGTATATGAGTAAAAGGGGGAGCCTGGTTTAGCTGAAACTAGCTGAGGTATGTTTGCTTAGATAATGAGAATGGAATCTATTATATTTTAAAATTTTAACTGCCTGAACAATGTCAATTCTGTCCAATTATCCTATTCTCTCCCTTCCAGTCTGTCTATATCCTGTCACCTTGTCAAAGCTACTATATCTCCTAGTTTTCCTAACTATCCCCTTATTGAAGTAAACTTAACCTTTTTAAAATAAATACGATTGTGATTATGTCTTTCTTCTGCTTATAATTTGATAAGAATTTATCATTGACTAGGAAAATGCCCCAAGTGGTAGCATAGCCCTCTCCCTCACTTCCCCTCCCTTCCCCTTTCCTTCCCTCTTTTTATCCCCTCTTCCTTCCCCTTCAATTCCCTTTTTCTTCCCCCTTTCCTCTTCCTCCATGCCTCCTCTGTCCTCAGCTATCTTCATTCTTTCCCCACTCTTCCATTATAATATTATTGTATGTTGTTCTTCTATTATGCTTTATACATGTTTAAATTTAGTTGTTCCAGTTTGCCAGACTTACATTGGTTTTCTCTTCTGCATGACCATTGATTCAAACTGGTCATCTGATAACTGAGATATGCAATTGTTTGTTGCCAGATAGACTATAAACCAATATGCAGTCTAAAGCCCTTGCAAAAACCTTGTCTATATTTGTTGAACTAATCTGTAAAAGAAAGGATAGTTGCATTGATATTCTCTACTGAAAATCCATATGCTAGTCAAATGAGCCTTTCTTCAAATTTCCATCAGGAAACTGTAGTTTTAATAGCAGCATATCATCATTTTTATGTCATAGATAATGCAATTAAAATTTGTTTTGGAAAATAAGAATGTTTTTCTGAGCTTTAAAGTAGATAAGAAACTAAGGGGAAAAGATCTCGCACAGCTCTGTGAACACTGGACTAGTCATTTAGCACTCATAACACTTAGCCACTTCCACAACTCACTCTGACAAATCTTACCACAAAACCACAGCTCTTCCAATTGCTTGACAGAAAGTTCAACTTGAAAATGCTTCCTTCAGTGAGATTTTTTTTTTTAATGTGTACAGTTAGTGATAGAAGTAAAGCCTGTCACAATCTGTGTGGGTTTGGCACTCAAGGACTTTTGAAATCCATACAGAGGACAGGAGAAGTCATGAAAAATGGAAATAAAAGAAAAATTATCAGCATCTAAAAGAGAGGACAGTAAACTACTTCATGTGATACACATTCAGTCACTCTTGGAGAACCTAGATAGCCTCCAAGGTAATTTCTCTGCCAAAGAAAATGACTGTTAGGTGATCTGAGATAATATTTGCTAAGCAGTAGTAATGCTGAAAATTTTAGGTATGAAGTGGTTGAACATTCTTAGGTAGCTTATTTGAAGGAAGAAGATGCCTGATAGCATCTTTTTTTTATTTTTCCGTATGATAGGTGTATGTTGACCCTTTTTTGGTAAATCCTTTTACCCATGCACCACCACATTCCCTCATGTTCTTCCCACCCCTATCCTGACCCCTCTCCCTCCTCCTCCCATACAGAATGTCTCTGATTGATAGTTGCCTGAAGATTTTGGCTTTTACTTAATTATAATTACTTTTTTTCTCCTGATCCCTTATTTGGTTCCTCTACAACCCTCCTATAAGTAAAACCATTTGATTTTTTTTTTCTGTTTCTTTCTGTCTTATTTCACTTAGCATAATCCCTTCCAGTTCCATCCATGTCACTGTAAATGTGTTTATCCTTTTTGATTGTAAGTAATATTCCATTGTGTAAATATACATCTTCTTGATGTATGTATTTTGGACATTTGGGTTGTTTCCATAGATTACCTATTGCAATTCATGCCTTAATAAACACAGGAGTGCAACTATCCTTTTGAATTAATGTTTTTGTGTCCTTTGGATAGATACCTAGGAGTGGATTGCTGATCACATGCAAGCTCCATTTTCAGTAGTTGAGGAACCTCCACGTAGTGGTCTATCGTGGTTGGACCAGTTTGCATCCCCACCAGCAGTGTAGGAGAGTTCCTTTTTCTCCACATCCTAGCCAACATTTATTGTCGCTAGTTATTTTAATATGTGCCATTCTCACTGGTGAAAGGTGGTATCTCATTATGGTTTTGATTTCCATTTCCCTTATTACAAGTGATGTTAGGCACTTTTTCATATGCCTGAGATAGCAGAAGGATTATGTGATTCTTTGAAAGGTATGTGGGCCAATTAAATCATGAAGTGTTTGAAGCCAACCTTAATTTACATAGGAAGGAGGGGGTAGAAATAAAGTTGGAAATCAGGCAATTGCAATCATAAAGAATGTGTGATCCTCATGGGAAAGTGTGACATCAGGCAAACAGCCAGGTCCAGTGGCTGACTGGTACTCTGAATTCTCCATAGATATAATGAATATATTTAGGCCTGAAAGCTCACCTCCGGTTGTTAAGAGAGATGAAGCAGCAATCAACCACCAGACTGGCCAAGGGTTGTGCACAGGACCAGCGAGGGCCAAACTGTTATCTGAAAGTATTTCAGTAGCTATTAAGGTCAATCGTAGAAGTAATTATGGGATAGGGAGAGTTGCCATTTATTAATTCTTCCAGTTGTTTTTGCTGCCTGGATATACATTCTGGCAGCCTGGGTTGCCTTCTCCCAAGTCAGTATTCCACTTTAACATTTTAGACTTCTCATGCATCATTCTCCCAAATGAAGTTTGCATTCAACAGAAGTTTCTGCCATATTTTAAAAACTACAGCACTGAAAATGCAAAGATTCTGGAAGGGTCAAAGGAGGAAAAGAGGTAGCATGATGTTACAAGTACAGCTTCTGGAACAAGACTGCCTGTGTGTTTATCCTTACTAAATGTTATCCTCCACATGGCCTTAACTTCTATATATGTGACATGGAAACTATAACTAGCAGCCTTTGTCTTGTGAAGTTGTTGTAAATATAGCATGAGAGAATATAAGCAAAATGATGGGCTCAGTGCCCTTACAAAATAGTTAAGAAATTTAGCTATTACTGTTTTTGGCAGTACTTGAATCATAACATTACATAGCATAACAGTAACTTTTTACTCATCCAGGAATGGGATGAGAAATGATACCTAGAGAGGTAAATATATCTGAAACACCCAAGTACATTTTGCTTTACCTTTGATCTCCACATCATGGTAATGAGTAGTTAAACATCTAAAATGCTGAATGTCCACACAAAAACAATGCTTAGAAGAGATTATTTTACTCATTAACTAAAGCTGGCCCTCCAATAATGACCCAAATAACAACAGTTCTTGCTAAAGTCTAACTGAATTTATCTTCTTGTCTCTTAGCTACTTTTCACTTTATAGAATTTGGAAAAAAAAAAGAGCTGTTTAAAAAATAGCCGCTATGTAACTTATTTTTTGTAACGTGGCAGCACTTTTTCTACTTTTCTACATCTCCTCTCCCCTTCATCACACATGCTTCTTGATGGCTAAAATGAGGCCTTCTCTATATCTATGATGATTGCACATTATAGTTAATGAAGATGTGCACAGTAAAAGGTAAATGGCTTTCATAATTAGGCAGAAGTAAAACTGGATAGTCAGTGAGTAAACTGATAAAGAATGCCACATTTTTGTTTTCCACTGTCTACTCAATGAAATCTGAAATCATAATTCTTAAATCACGTTTTCAAAACATCATCCTAACCTATTTTTGTAATGCTAACTGTATGCATAAGATTTTCAGTTTTTTGACCAAGGATTCTGGAATCTGACCTCACTTCCACCATGTGCTGTGTAATATTGGGCAGCTCAGTTGTCTGTGCTGCATTTATACCATGGGTCATGTGGATAATACATTTACTTCCCTATGGGGTTATTTTGAAAATACTGCAGATTAATTAAATGCGTAGAATGGTGTCCTACATGGGCCAGGAGCTGTATATGTAATTGCCATCTTAAAATGATCATATAGAAAGAATTTTGTTAAGATATACTCTATAGAGTACAAAAAGACAACCTGACAGAATTGTGAATATAAGTTTTGAGTTCTCATAGACTCAGAGAGTGGTTGTGTGTGTGAATGTATGCAGGTGAACACATGTGCCTACATGTGTGTATCTATTTTGGCTCCTTTAATATAGTAACGCTAGTTTACATTCCACTTAGCTAAGTTAAAAGAGATGGCACTTCCTATACGCTGTTGCTCTTCTATATACACTGTTGCATATATAAGTATAGGAAGATGGCTCTTCCTATACGCTGTTGCATATGTAAGTATAAGGCTTTGCATGGACAAAGGGACTTCAGCTGCAAGGAAGGACATTAACTGAATGTATTTGAGGAGGTAAATGATGGACTAATAAACTTGTCCTGTAGGAGTGGTCTATCTTTCAACTTCACATGTAGTTACCTGAATAATAATCCTGAAATATTCCTGGACTCCCAGATTGTAGCCAGCAACTTTAGACACTGGTCTCCTTCCTTTAATCCATAGTTCTAAGAGATAACATGAAGGTTTTGGTCACAACTGGAAAATTTTCACTACATGTTTTAAGTGGAAGTCACATTGGATATTTAATATATATGTGGATTGTAGCAATTTCAAATAGGGAAAATTAAGAGGGCTTTCCAAACACTTGAAGATCAAAGTGTCTTAGCTCTACTTTTTCCCATTCCCCAGTGATTAAGCATTAAGGACAGTACCAATTCTAGTTTTGTTTTGTTTTTGCTTTTATTAAACTGTTCTTTTTTCCACTTAAAAGATAGTGTTTTTTTTTATTTTTCTACGTATATAATAAACAGCTTTTTTAAAAATTAAGGCTATGTTTATCAATGTATTTTAGGAGGATAGGACCCCCCTTCAGGTATTATTACATAGTGGACCCACCACCAAAACACCTGGAATCCACCACCATAGTCCAATGTCTTCCTTCCCCACTCTGTTCTATCCCCTCCTCCTCCACCTTCTGGATTTCTCAGTTCTCTAGTCACTTTACAAGGCATACTTTTAAGTTTGACTTTACCTAACCTGTTGTTTTATTTTCTCTGTATTCCATCTATAAGCGACACCATCCACTCTTCATTTTTCTCCTCCTGACCTTTCTTAGCATTATCTCTTCCATCTCCATCCATGGACAAAGAAGAATTTAGCTATGTTTTTCTCTGACATTTCTGACCTATTTCTTAAATAAGATTCCAATTTCAAGAAAATCAATAAAAGTCCACTTTTTCAAAAAGCTGAGTGACATCTGAGTTTAGTTTCATTGTTTGTTTTTAGGTAAATTGGTATACCACATGGTAGTAGTTTCACGTGTATAGCTCTGCTCCTGGCCAGCTGTATATGCCACACAACAGCCATTAGCAAATGTCTAGTTACCATCCCCCACCATTCAATTGACCTCTTATCTGTTCCACTCCTTCTACCCACCCCTGCACCTCCTGCCTTGCTGCCCCATAGCTTCCCTATGGTAACCACCTTTTTTTTTTTTTTTTTTTTAGGATTTGTTTTTCTTTTTGCTTTAATTTTTTTTTTGTTTGGGTTTTGGTTTTTTTTTAGTCCATCTATGAGTGAAAAATAGTTTTTTTTTTTCTTCTGATTTTTTTTCATTTAGCGTAATCCCACAAGGCCCATCAATGTTGTAACAAATGGCAAATTTTCATCTCTTTAATTTTTATAACTGAGCAGTATTCCATTTTGTTTAAGTACCTCATCTTTATTCAACTGTCAATGGTTATTAAGTTTGTTTCCATATCTTGGCAATTAATAATAATGCTGCAGTGAACATATGGATACATATATTTTTTTTCCTAGTTTGTATTTTTACATTCTTTGGGTAAATAACCAGAAGCAGAATTGCTCGATCATATCATAGTTCAATCATTGAATTTTTAAGGAATCTCCATACTGTTTTCCATAATGGTCGCACCTATTCATATTCCCAGTGAAAAGTACAAAAGGGTTCCTTCCTCACCATCTGATAACTGACACTGTTTTTTGATGTCATTTTCACAGGTGTGAGGTGAAATCTCATTGTGTTTTTGATTTGCATTTCTCTGATAAGCAGTTTGTCTGATGAAAACCATTTCTTTTTTTTTTTTTTTTTGGTGAAATGCCTATTTAGATCTTCAAACTATTTTTTAATTGACTTATGCATTTTTTGTTGCCATTAAAGTCTGAGTTGTTTATAGACTCATATCAGACAGTCTGATATAGTTTTCAAATATGTTTCATTCCATAGGCTGGCTTTTCATTTTAATGATTTTTCACTGTGCAGAAACTTTTCAGTTTGATATAGTCCTATTTTTGTTTCCCAATCAATTAGAGATGCATCCATGAAGACATTACTAAGACCAATAAATAACTCATAACCTATGTTTTCTTCCATTTATTTCATGGTTTCAGATTAGTTTTTAATCCATTTTCAATTATTTTTGTATATGTTATTTTTTCTTTTGTAGATGGTGTCCAGTTTCCCAACACCATTTTTTTAACTTTTCAATGAAGTGCCATTTTTATACATTCTTGTTAATTGTTGACAGTATAGGATTTCTCCCTTCAGGGATGGTCACTGTAGTTCTTCCATCACCAAAGCACCCATAGTGGTCCATTCTCCCACTCCATTATCAGCATTTCCCTTCTCCTCCTCCACCCCTGCATGCCTCAGATAAATGGTAATCTTTTAAAGGTTTTAAAGTTTTTTTTTCTGACCATTTATTTGGTTTCTCTCTATTATACATATTTCAGTAAAATTTATTCAATTTCTTCAAGGAATGCCATTGACAGTTTTAATTGGGATTGTATTAGCCTGTTAATTGCTTCGTATAAGTGGCCATTTTGACAATGTTGAATTTTCCAACCCATCAACAGGGATGCTTCCATTTCTTTGTGCTATTTCCTTTAACAAAGTTTTATAATTCTCCTTGTATAGGTTCTTTATCTCCTTTATTAGCTTTATTTACAGGCTTTTTTTTTTTTTTTTCCTTGAGATCTTCAATGAGTAGTTGATAAACTCAGCAACAAAACCAACTGGTCCTGGAATTTTGGGAGAAATTTTTGGTTACTATTTAATTTCACTTATCGTGATCAGTGTGTTATGATTTTCTATTTCTTCATGATTTGATAATGGGAGGCTGTATAATTCAAAAAGTATTTTTTCTAAACTGTCCATTTTGTTGGCATACAGGAGTTTCTTAAAATCCCTTGTATTTATCTTTTTTTTTTAATGACTATAGTCAAATGTTAGTTTTGTTGGTTCCTAAAAAAACACTTTGATTCATTGAAATTTTGCATTGTCCTTTTTGTTTCTATTTATTTTCACTCTAATTTTAATTATCCCCTTCCTTCTACTGACTCTGGATTCCCTTTGTCCTTCCTTTCCTATTTCCTTTAGATGCAAGGTTAGAACAATTGAGATTTGTTTCCTTGAGATATCTTTTTAAAATTTGTCTTAGTACTGATTTTTCTATATCTCAAAGATTATGGTGTGCAGTGTTTTCACTCGTCTGCCATTTTTTTCCCCCTCTGGTGAGCAAATAGTTGTTGAGTAGCATGTTGTTTAATCTCCACGTACTTGTGATTTTTCCAGCTGCCTTCTAACATCATATAATTGTGGTCAGAAAATATTCTTGCTGTGCTTTCAATCTTAGTCACTGAGACTTGTTTTGTACTCTAACATATAATCTGTCCTTTAAAGTATTCCAAGTATTTTATGTATACTTGAGAATAATGTATATTCTCTGCCTTTGAGATGTAATTATATATACATATAAAACATACACACACACTTCCATACATCTGTCAAATGTATCATTTAAGACCAATGTTTCCTTACTGATTTTCTTTATAAAAGAGCTACCCATGTAAGTGGGCTGTTGAAGTCCCCTACTATCACGCTGCTATCAAACTCTCACTTTAAGTTTGTTAATATTATATATTTTGTATTCCTATGCTGTGTATATAAAGTACTAATATTTTCATTAAGAACATAGAAGTAAAACTTCTTTTTCTGGACCTAGTTCTTCCAAAAATTTGGGTATAGGGAGAAGGATAAGTTTAAAGACAGGTAATTCTTAACCAGACAGTTCTTTTCACATGATGTATGTAGGCTAATCATCCCAAAACACAGGGACTTAGTTTCAGTCACACTGCAAGTGTCTAAGGTTTGATCCCAATTAGACTCAGCATTTGGGTTGAATACAGTACTATTTCCCATAGATCTCATCTCCGTTGGACTAGCATTTAAACATATTTAATGAATGTTCTCATACTGACATGTAGGAGTCTAAGAACACAAGTCCTACAATGAAAGTACATTTCAAGTTCACACTCTGAAGTTTTCTCATCAATTTGTTAAAACAATCAAGGAGGGAATGTACATACTGTCCACTATGACCCCACAGAACTGTATTCCTAAGTCTCTAGGGCATTGATGGAGATTAAGAGGGAATAACTATTTATAAATAGTTACAGTAAAGTAGTAACTTTATGAGCTATATAGAAAATATTAGATGAACAATACTATCATGATAATCTCTGCTCTTCCAGAAAGTATATAGAATATTAGGACACTATGTCATAAAAAATGAATAATTACAGGTATTGGAAAGGTGCGATCAAAGGAGAATGATATTTAGGAACTGATTAAATTGATACCTAAAAGGTGAGTGAGTATACGTTAGAAGTGTATATATGTGGATAGGTTAATGGTCTCTAGATCATAAAACACCCCATGTGTTGAACTCAATGAGTTAATGAATGTTTGAATAAATTACAAATCATATTTATAGTTCTAGACACATTTCTTTGTATGAGAACTCAAACATGCAAACAAAATACACAAGACAATATATAAAGTGATTTTATTAAGATCTCAGGAGAAAATTCAAGCGGGGGGTGGAGGCAGTACAAGATGTGAATGAAAGTGATTCCATTTAAATGAGCTGGTCAAGGGAAATCACACTAAGGGGATGACAAAAGAGGCAAGGGAACAGTATATACACACACACGTTGAATTTCCTATTCACTCTAGGCACGGAAACAGCAAGTAGACAGACTTGATGTAGAGTAGTTATCAGTGCAGTCAGGAGGAGTTGGATATAGGAATAGCTAGAAGGTCCGTGAAACTGCAGTAAATGGAAGTGAGCAAAGAATAATGTACTTTGATGTGTTACCAGGATGCCTTTCACAGCTTGGTAGGAAACAGTTTGTAGGAAAATGCAAATAGTGTAAATTAAATGGTAAATACCCTCAAAATCTCAGGAGCTTAATAACTCACTAATTAGTCACAAAATTCAAAATGGATATTTCTAGGTGGGTAATGCTCTTGACTCCCTTAATTCTCTCCTGTGATGCACTGGTCTTCTACCAGTCTTCATGGTGGCTAGGAAAGGGGAAGAGAACATTAGATGAATATGCCATAATTTGAAACCTCAGTCCAGAAATAATACCCAACCAGTTACTTAATGTCTAGAATTTTCATATGACTCCACCTATATGTTAGGGAACAAAGAAATTTAGTCCTTGAACATCCACATAAATCAAATACTGGCACATAGAAAACAATAAGAAAGGTAGAAAATATGTGTAGGTTACTGCAATAATACATGTGAGAGAAAACAGGGATTAGACTAGAAGGTAAGTGGTTGCAATCTGACATTTTTTCTTTATATATATTTGACATTAATTGTAATCCCCATGTATTCCCCATCACCATTTCACCAGTGCATATCACCTCAGTCCTTTGTGCTCTTATCTGCCCTCAACGTCTCCCTCCCCAACAAGTATCCCCAATTTGTCCTTGTCTTTCAGTTTTTATTATTATTGTGGTTATTATTCTTTTCCTTGATCCTTACTTGGTTCCCTTTTATTCCTCATGGGGGGAAACCATCCAGTATTTTCCTTTTGCCTTCTGACTTATTTTGCTGAGCATAATCCCTTCCAGCTCCATCCATGTTCCTATGACTGACTCTAGTTTCTTTTTTGATTGCTGAATAGTATTCCATCGTGTATATGCACCGCAGCTTTCTGATCCAATCATCTGTTTTTGGGTATTTAGATTGTTTCCAGGTTTTAGCTATTGTAAATAGTGCTGCTATAAACATAGGGGTACAGGTATTCTTTTGAATTAGTGTTTTTGTGTGTTTTGGGCATATTCCTAGGGGTGGGCTCACTGGATCATATGAAAGTCCCATTCTTAGTAGTTTGAGGAACTGCCATACTATTTGCAATATGATATATTTTAATAAAGAACAAGAAAAATTAGGATAGACTAGACCAAGATAATATGAAGAACTAAATGCCCATAAAAAGAGAAAAGTGGAAAAGACAGCTTCTGAGAATCAGTGGGGAATTTAAATATGTAAGTAACAATGTAGCCTACTATTACATAATATTCAGTTAGTCATTATGAATCAACATCTGTATATATAGTATTCAATTCACCACTTAGGCCAATTCTATCCTATAATATGAAACTGACTAGATTTACTTATCATCCTTCACTTCCAGTAAGCACTAGAGTGATCTTAAGTGAATTTAATAACTGTTTATTTTGTTCATATACCATGAGTGAATTTGAAATTTTTGTCTGACTTATTTTTCTAACTAAAATGCCCTTTAGGTATTTATGTTGTTTCAAATGGTAGCTTTCATTTTTGTTGTTGTTTTGTTTTATAGTTGGGTAGTATTCCATTGTGGATATATTCACATAAGATTATATGAAAAAGATTTAGGACAGTTAGGTTGTTTATAACTTTTGGCTATTGTTAATAATGCAGCCATAAACAACATCCTCAAAATATTTGTATTCTTTGTGTAGAAGTGTGATGACTGGATCACATGAAACTCTGAGAATCTCACAATGCTTTCCATCATTACTGCACCAATTTATTTTCTCACTTAAAGTGAATATGAATGAGCATTTTCTTCTCTCTACATCTTTTTTTTTTTGTTTTTGTGAATATGGAAAACATCCAAAAGGACTGTAACCTAAAAGGTACTGTGAGATAATCAGATGATCTAAGAGTCAAAGCTGGATGTTCTCCAGGAGGAAGAAAATTTACAATATAACAAAATATGTATATCTTCATGCATGGCAATAAAAGGTGCATGGGAGAGAAGGCACTGTTTGGGAGGGCTGAAGGCACCATTTGAGGGAGTGAAAAGGATATTTTGGGGGAGGGAAAGTTTGAATTCCTCCATAAAAAGAAAAGGAAATATCCAGAGAATGAGAACTGATCTAGATAAAGGGTTATATAATCATGTCCATGAGTCAAAGAGGAGACATGCAAAACAGAGGGCAAGGAATCAGAATTTGGATGTATTATAGTAGTTTACATAAACATGAATACATAACACAGGGAGATTAGTCTGGATGACTTAGTGCATGAAGTAGTGGTGAACAATCTGGACATGATGATTTAAGATCTTTCTAGAATAGTCAGTGCACTTGTTGACTACTATCTGTGAAGGCATGGAGATTTAGGAAAGGTGGAGAGGTTTGGGACCAAATAATGAGAATGAAAAGGGAGAAGAGTTTTGAACCTGCTACATTCTAGGACAGAGTTGGATCAATTTTCACTTCTGTTTAAGGAAAGCAACTTAAATCTTCCTCATGTACCCTTGTGAAGATGTGCAGTAGATTGCCATGGGTATAAGCTGCCTCCGGCGATGTTCTTCCACAAGCCATTGCTACAGCCTAAATCTGATTTCAGCAGGTTTCACTGGACTGGAAGGGCCTTTTCTTTGAGGCTCAGGCACAGTGTCCAGGAGGCTTTAGCTGAAGGAAGGTACCACAGGAAGTTGCAGGTTGCAGAGCAATTAAGCTATCCAGATGCCCGTCAAGCACAAATAGGAAAGGATTTCCAAGTTAACCATCAAGTTAATCTCTAGAGATGTCAGCTTAGTTCTCTCCAGCAGGTGATTTGTTTGTTTGGTTTTGTTTTTTTGGTGATATAGAACACTCACTCATCTGTAGTGTTCTAGGAGTTCAGGGAAGCCTGGGTGAGGAAGCAAGTGGATGCTTCTTAGGAGCCTGAGTGAGGAAGCAAGTGGATGCTTCTTAGGAGCCTGGGTGAGGAAGCAAGTGGATGCTTCTTAGGAGCCAGCTAGCCACCAAAAGACCTGTGTATGCCAGCTTCACACCCTTGTGGCTGTCTATTCTTTCCTAAAGGCAGTACTTGGAGAACTAGAAGCATACAGACATCTGGGGAAGGGCAGGTAACTCTCCTACCTGTGGAGATACCTATCATCATGTCCTCTTGTCTTCCAAGAGCAGTTGCTCCCTTGTTGATTGATTCGCTGTGTCTGTGGAGGAAAAGACAATGCCAGGTTGCTGCTAGTCTTAGATCATTTCTTTTTATTTTAAATGGACATAAATTATGTTTTAATTAAACCCTTGTGAACACTGGGATAAAGTGGCTCTCCTAATGAGGAACTGTGTCCCCCAAATGGCCATTAGTCTTTTGGCTTATAGCCTCTTCTACATCTCCTCTACCATCTCTTTGCTCCAAGTGGTGATTCTGTTCTGACCACTTGCATGCTACTGATGCCAAGTCTAGGAAGCACTTTCCTATACAGAAATCAAGTGTTAGGGCTTGGAAGGTTCAAGATGGCAAAGTTTATAAGGAGACATTTGAACAGGGCATTCAGCATTTACCTTTAGTGGGTAACAGGGATAACTTTCATGAGAAAAACATAAAGGATAAAAATATAACTTGAAGCTATTAGTTTTCATCTCCATAAAATAATCCAAGAAGGATTAGAGGTGAATCCTGCTCATCCTTATTATTGCTTTGTAATTTAAAAACCATACTTGGAACTACACAGGAAGATTTGTGATAGGGGTAATGTGTATCTTTAGTGTTCAATAATCACATTTTTTATCAGAATGCATAATGTTATTTGTGTTTTATATTTTAAAGTGGCATAGAAAGTACTGAGTAAAATAATTCATCAGAAGTGTTGACAAGATTTTTAATTCCTTCTGTTTCCTTTGATATTTTTCTTAAATAGAATATGTAAGCAATGCAACCCATACGTAAAACACATCTCAGTTTGTTTATTCTGCTTTTTATTGCACATTTGAAAATTAATAATTCAATGTTCTAATATTAGCTGTCATCTTAGCTGTGATAAAATTAATAATTCATCAAAATGATATCAAACAAATGGTGCCTTTTTGTTCTGGATGAGAAGTAATTGTTTCAGCTTTGAGAAACTACACTAAGAAAATTTATTTCTTATATTTTAGGTCAAATAATATTTAAACATTTCAGCTATAATTTTCATTTTAAATCTAAAAATCTGCATATATATCACAATTGATGCTAAGAAAACAACCTTCATCACATCATTGTCAGTTATTCCTATTCTTGCTCATTTCTTGGCAGATAAGCTTTCTTCCAAAAATCCAAGTAAGAATCATCTTTTGGAAAAGTTGAATATAAATGAAATGGTTTCTTCTTTGGTTCTGGCTTATGTTATATTCTTTCCTTGTCATAGACTAGAACTCACATTGGGTACAAAAGGAAGTTAAATTTTTTTGTGAGTTATATTTTCCTCAAATCTATTTGTATTTTAGTTTTAAAATCTCATTAGTTCAAGTACTTATTCTCATTAAAAAATGATCAAGTGTTTATGAATTTTAAGGACAGGAGATCTGTCTTCAGTATTTCGGGGTGCCTAGGAACTAGGAATGACAGTAAATCAAGTACTTTAAATACTGTTTCACCACCACATTTTTTTTTTGGGGGGGGGGGAGTGAATCACAGGCCTTTGTGATACAGATAAAAAAAATCATTTTGTATGAGACCTGAGTTCTCATTCGGTCCAACTTTATAGACTATATTGAAAACTAGGCTGTTTGCAAACACGAAAGTATGTTCAAAGTTGATTATAAATCTTAACTATTACTGTATCATAACTGAATCGTGAGTTCCAACATAGTTAGGTACATCAAAGAGTAAAGCTGTCCTGGATAAGCATGAAGTTTTTATAACCATTTCTTCACAATTAGTTCATTTTTCACCCATAGTTCCAACTTACCCTACACAAACATACCGGAGTACTTGTTAAAATGTCAAGTCCCAACCCAGCTGTAAAGATCGTCTGTTGCAATAAGACTAGGTAACAGAATTTATATTTAAAATATAAAGAATAATAATCTTCCCCAGCATTACTATTAATGACATTTACTATTAGTGTTTATTAAGTGTCTCTTCAACTCTTAAATGTTTAGATCCTAAACAATGAGGGTTCTACCCATCGACCATGATTTGGGGAACTCATAATCCTTGCCTCTCCGTGAAGTCTCCTGTGTGTGAGGCTTCTTTCAAGCTCCTGATTTTGAAGGAAATTATTTTGCTGCTGTGTGCTAGAACTGATAGGTTAATGGTAAACTTTTGTTCCCTGATTATGTTCTTCCAAAGTTCCAGCATTCACACTAAAATGTAGCTATTCAATGTGTCAAACCTGTGAGAATGTGTCCACATATCTAAAGGAAAGGTAACAGGGTATTTGGCATAGTTATATCTATCAACAGGACTACAATAAGACTCAATTTCTGGTTTTAATATTTTCACAAAGTACATAAGTATCTTCATAGCCAACAGGTGCAGGTCTGAAATTTTTCAGAAAGATGGGAAGAAGGAAAAGTACAAAGAAACTCTTTATATTGTGTCGCAATTATGAACATCCTGTAAATACACACAATGATTCAGTTTTTGCTCTACAACATGAAGCAGTATCTTTACCCATTGATATCTAGGTAATACATTTAGTCAGGGAATTTATTAAAACCCAATTTCAGTTTAATGCAGTAGTTGTATTTGAAAAATGGAGTGTTTTATCAACTTTCATTCAACCCATATTTGTTGGGTAATGAATGACCTGTGAGCAAAATCACTGAAGTCAATACAATGATCACATAATCATACTCCCTCAAAAATACTTAGAGGCAGCATATAATATACAAGGTAATTTATATAAAAAAATCTTCATTTAAAAAAGACAAAGAAATTTCTTATTGCCTAAGGAAAATATGTCTTGTAATACTGAAGGTTAATAAATATTCTGGCTTATATGTCAAAAAAATCATAGAAAAATTTACAGTTTTTATTATAATCAATACTTGTTCATCTCTTGTCTGTAGTCTTGGGATTTATTTGCCATCTCCATTTTATCCCCTGATACTTTATCTCTGGGTATTAGGCACATAATGTGGATATATTACGATTCCTATTTAACAACAAAATACTTGCTAAACAGTCTTCGGTGTCTGCCTCGCTCTGAATTCTTAAAGTAGATGAGGCAAAAATCTACAGGGAAGATACCATGTTTTGAGGGTTTTCTAAAGACTTTCCTATCCACAGGTGGTTTTTAACAGATATTTGAAACTGATTTGAGGGGTTTTAAACTGTTGAAAATTTCAAGTCAGGAACTATGGAAAAAAACATTAAATCTAATTTTTGTGTTAGACTGCCAGTGCAACAGTCTAAATATTTATATCTCCTTTCTCCCCAAACTCATTAGTGAACAGAATTTTAGGAGATGATTAGGTCTTGAGGACAGAATCCTTATGACTGAGATTAATGTCCTTATAAATAGAGACCACAGAGATACCTATGACAACTTTTGCAATGGGAGGATACAAAGAAATGTCTGACACATGGGAAAACACTCCTTCCCAACCATGCTGGCATACTGATCAAGGTTTTGCTGTTCACAAAACTACCCAACCTGACATTCCTATGGCATCCATGCATCCTGAAATGATGATAAGTACCTTAGAGTACTGGGAGCTACAAAGATAAACAGTTCATTCTTAAGAACCAAATTTCAAGTGACAATATTGAACTCTCATCAAATATTCTCATGCATTTCCTTCTCTTCTGAAGTAGATTTAAAAAAAGATCAAAGAAAACTTGTATGGAGATAGAGCATCTACAGACACATCTATATTACACAGCCTCGTTTTTTCTAACTGCTAGTTAGAATTAGTTTGCCTGTAAACTCTTAGGGTACATAATAGCCCTTAATATTTGAAACTGACAAGTGAAATTTGCTTAGGAAATCTAAAACGTAAAAACTTTTGATCCTATTTTTCTCTTCCTCTTTACCATGTGCATTTATTGAGCTTCACTTTTTGTTAGTACCAAAATATATTGATTCACAAGATAAATATTGACCTGACCTTGCTTTCACCTCAGTTAATATCTACTTCTTAAGTCAATAAATCTAGAAAGTGATCTGACAGCAGTCAATATTAGTTTTAAATTCTTAAAATAGCAGCTTTGCTGTAAGGTAATAATTCAGTATTTTATAGTTTCTGCCTTAAAGAAATAAAAAGGCAATGTAACTTACCAATTTGCTAGAGAAAACCATTTCTGTGTCATTTGGCTTCAAATACAAGGATCCCACTCATGTCAAAGAACATCTCTAATGCCTATATATCTTCTAATCTCTGACCCAAGTATTTAAAAATACTTTATCCCAGTTGCTGGTGGCAATTGAACACCAGTGTCTTGCTTTGATTCTAATTATAATTAAGCTATATAATTATTCTCCAAATGACTGATGCTTTCTGTTGGACTCATTTCCCTCTAGACTGAATATTACCTGGAGGTATAATATAGTCAACAGCCATACTGGACGTTGAAAGTTAAAGGCAATAATACATTTGTTACCTCATTAATCAGCTTGTTTTTTATCTTTTCCAAAGTTTAGGAGATGTAAAACTACAGGTCAATTTTTGCATATATTTATATTACAGATAAAGGAGGATGCTTAGGGGCCTGGTCATCACCAAAGCAATGTATTCTACAATTTATTACTTCTTTTAAGGCCACAGCACTCATCTTTTACTTAGACTATTTCCCACTGCTTTGGGGGATAGATGACATACTTATCCTTCAGAATTTCATGATGAAATCTCCCAACTGTTTTTTTTTTTTTAGAAAAAAATCTTAATTTTTCATCTACATAGTCAATAGGAAAATTGTTTTGAAAATGACCTATTTCCAGTTATGTTCTAAAGAAATAAGTTCACTAAATACATTTTAATGTGCAACTTATCAATAGATATTGAAACTGGAAGTCATAAGAATAGATGAGGTCAAACAAAATTTTGTATTTCATCAGTGAAAGGCATCCTACTATATAATATCTCAGTGTAATGGGGGACAGAAAAACGATTAAAAGTTTAGTCCATTCCTAGTGAATGACTTAACTAAATACCTTATAAAGGAGATCGAAATGCCTGAAGAAATACTGACACCTCACTTGAAATCACATTGGAAAAAATGTTTGAGTGCAAAGTTATTCCTTCCACTAAACTTTTAAATTGTTAAGGGAAGATACATGTATTTATATGTAAAATGATTTTACAAATGTGGCCCTTATTAAGTTTATATGTTCACCATAACAACCTTAAGTAAATCATTTTTCCTATCTTATTTTATTCTACCTTATATAGCATCAAAGATTGTGAACAGTTATGTCAAATATACATTAGAAGTAACCTGGGAAATGTAACCCCTAACTCAAAGTCTTAACTCTGGTATATCATGAAGTTTTGGTTCATAATATAAATTAAAGCCAGAGTTATGAAAAAAAAAAACCTTGTATTAGGGAATATTGAAATAAGCTATGGATTATTCTTTCATTCATGAACTTTTAATACCACTATCTTGCAGGTTATGATTTCTTTTTATCCTGTACTATTTTATCTATTCCAGATCCATGATAGTTTGTTTATACTGAATTTAGCACTATAAGGAATAGTAATTTTAGTACCTAATTGAAAAACTACTAAAAAATGTATCTTGAAATTGTCAAAATTCAGTTCATCAGTTATATAATTATATTACTAACTCATGTCCAAAAGAATGAAGTTTATGGGAATTTCTCTTATATCTAATAAGCTTAACATGGTTAGAGTTTTTTCCAGATATCTCACATTTCAAATTCAACAACATAAATTTTCTCCTTACCTAGAATTCTTTATAATTTTTGTACTTAGCTTTGGTTAACAGAGAGTACTGCTTACAGTATCTCTCATTTGTGTAAGTGAAAAATAACTATGTTTTTATTACTTAAAATATTACAAAAAGGGACAATATGCTAAAAATATGCAGTGAACAAATATCATCTGTACAGACTGGAAGAGAACCTTCATAAATTAACCTTATTAGTGCATTACTGTAAGCGAATGCCAAAAAAGCTCCTAATTTGCATTAAGATAGATTTTTCAGGTTGGCTGCATGATTTAATTAAAGAAAAGATTAAGAATCATTAAACAAGCTGCTCTACCTTGCAATAACAGAATTCATATCTGATTCAGGTTAACGAAAACACAGATGGTGATTCAGTAACTGTTGAGTTGCTGTAACAGAATGAAAATGATCCCATTAGTTCTCTGGAAATGTGAGGGAATTTGGAAATTAGTATGCAGATACATTGTATGGTGCTAGACAGCTTGGTCTGCTCGGATCATCGCTGATTATACTTTGTTTGGGTTGGCAACACTGAACTTAATAAATGAAAAAATGTTCCAGTGTACCACAGTTGGAAACTGTTCAAGGTTGAAATAGGTGTGCAGGCTTTCAAAAGGAGAGAGTTAAGTAAACAAATGTCAATCAATTCAGAGCTGGCAACTTTTTTCTTCCCTTTAAAGTATATGTCTGTTCTTGAGAATCAAGTGTCATAAAAATGGAAACCTTTTACTGGATACATATGTTCATGTGGTATTTATTATTTCAAAGTATTTTTTAAATGCACATTATCAGTTTTAAGGGAGATGTGCAAGCATTTTAATAGTTTTTTCCTGGCAGAGGTAGAAAATTCAGTCACTATGAGGATTATATTTTTCACAAAAAAAAAATAATTCTGATGCAAAATGTTATGACAGGATAAAAAAATATATAAGTATAATGGCTATTGAAAGTTTAAAGGTATCAATAAGGACCACGAAGTAATCCTCAAGATACCTTCTGGGAAAGAACAACTTAAAGTAGCATAGTCAATTGTGGCAGCTGACAGAAATAGCCATCGCGTAAAAGAGCTCAACTCCTAGACAGCCAGCCTCCATTTTTAACACCTGGATCAGGCCATCAGTCTGAGCACTCAGTGTCTGACCCTCTGGAATGAATCTCAGTGACAGTTCAAAAGACCCAGCTGGACAGAGGTCCTCAAAGGTAGGCAACCAATGGCCCTGTTCTGTGGACTTGTTACAATACTTTTTTATTCTTTAGGTCCTGCCACTTTGCAGCAACTAGCTTAAAACCCAGAACACTGGTCACGTGTAGAATTCTGGGGGTTACAATAAAAGTGGAAGACGTTCTAGATAAAAATGTTTCCTGTTGATCATGTATTACACTAAAGACATCAGCCTACATATGTAAAACACCATCAAAAATGACAATTTTGTCCAATCCATACTTCCAATATGAAAATGCTAATTAGCACAAAAGTATTTTAAGCAAATTGCCTTTTGACAATAACTTTTGAAAGAGACAGCACCTTTACTTTTTACATGAAAGTAGTATAGGTTTTTATAAACATGACTCCCTTTCAAACGACAACTCTATAGCCCCTCCACTATAAGCCTTTTTATAGATTGTGAAGCTTTTTAAGGAAATCATACGACTGAAAAGGAATTTCACAAAATAGTTAAAGAGCAGAATAAAAACTAACTGCATAATTATAAGGCCGGGGCATACCCCCAATCCTTATAACAACCATTTTACCTACTGTCTTACAGAGATCTATTTCAGTTTTCCACAGCACTGTGTTGTCCAGAAAGACATCAGGTATGAGTCGTCCATGCAAGGTAAGGCATTATTTTAAGTGAGATGTTTAAGAAAGAAATCAATTTATTTACCACTACGGTATAATAAATAGCATCCCTGATAATATATCTGACAAAAACCACCTTTTTACCAAGTGTGTAATGATTAAACTTACTTTTAATCTCTATGTCTGACCATTCTCTGGAAAAGACTGAGGCCTACAGAATAGTTAAGAGTTAGAATGCATGGAAATATCTTGTGCTTTTAAAATTACCATTTTTCTTTTAAAACTAGAGTCTATGCTATGGCAAATTGGTAGTTATTTTTTTATTGTTGTGAAACTATTTATAGGTCTTGCAATATTCTGACTTGGAAAAAAGTTGACCCATAAGTTACATACAATGTATATATATATGCATGCCTATATGTACACATATCCCTACATATTTTGTACAAAACGATAACCTATAAGATTATATCATAATATTTTAACACCTTGTACTCTAACCTATCCTATTTACTTTTCACAATGAAGCAAATACCACATTCAAGGTAAACTTATATGAAACTTGTTACAAGGCCATGAATATAATTAAATATATAGTAAATATGTGAAAGAATGTAGGTCTGGCAATACCCTTAGCTGACCTGAATTAACTTGAAAATCTTTAAGGAATGATGAGTAAGTAATCTTCCACAGGGTACATTAGCAAATATCACAAGAATTATTTTTATCTGGACTACCCTATTTTCAAAGGTTATTAAATTTCAATTTAATACCAAACAGGATTTAAACATGATGCTCTGATGCCAAATTCAGTTATTCCCTCTAGAAGTTAACTAACGCCAGCTATTGCAAACCCTTACTATACTTCTGATTCAAAATAATCACTTAGTGGTAACTAATTTAGGATTCAAAACAGGCATTTAGTGGTAAATAATGCAGGTAAGGGGCTGTTCTTTATTTGTACTCTGTCAAGTTGATTTCCACTTGTTGACATGTTGCTTTGCAGAGTGTACTCTAACTTGTTTCTCATGTGTGTGGTCCTTTTCTCTAACACTGCAGATTTAAGTACTGGACACTGTCACCACCATTCCCAGGATGGAAAATGAATGCCTCTGCCACAAGCAGCGAAACCACACAAAAGAGTAATCAGTCTTCAAGGAGAAACCAGTATCTCCATTGGAGAGTCTGTGTTTACTGCTAACTTATCTGAATGGATTGTCTGCATAGAGTGGTGAGGAAGAGTTCCCCATCCTACATTTTTGGAGTAAACCAGGGCTTCCATTCAGATAAAAGTGGCCCTAAGCCACTAATTATCCAGCAACCAACTTAATCTGCCTATTTGCCCTAGAAGAAATTTTGTCCAGCAAACACTGTATAAATTCATTTAAACCATCAATTTCAACATTAGTTTTTTTACTTACTATATATATGAAGGCCTTAAATAATGAATACATTTGTGAAAACCCTTCCTTGAGATTGAGAGTGGGATATACTGGATTTAATTAATTGGCAATAACTAAGTTCACAGGAAGCTTGTAAACTTAAGATAGAGCTAGACAATGAATTAGCATTTCCAGTAAATGATACAACTCTATATATGTCCTAAAGATATACAGAGCCTTTTGGCAATATGATAACTGTACTTTCATATGAGATCTCTACTGGTACAAGGTTGTTTTTTTTTTTTTTAATTTTTTTTCTTTCAATGTTTGCTTTCTTGGTATAGTCCCCTTATAATTTCCACTACCAATTCACCCATGCTCCATCACTGTAGTCCGTTGTGCTCCTCCCATCCTGATCTGATTTGTAGTTGTCTATTCATTCTTTTGTTTAGTTGCGGTTTTGTTGTTGTTGATATTATTCTTGTTCCCCTACAAGGTGTTTTAAATGCAGTGTGTATCCTGATACACATTAGGGAATATTGTAGAAATTGATAGTTATACTCAACAGGCTCTCATGGTACAGTCCTTGTTTCATGTTAAGTACACAGTCAATATTGACTTATCACCCATGATTTAAAGTTCCTACATCAGCCAAATATTAGTAAGATAAGAACAATAGATAGGAGGTTAGTTCAAGATGGTAGTGTAGGAAGAAATTCCTCCTATGGATGGAACAAATCCACAAATATGGATTAATATACCCAAAGACAACCTGTTATCTAGATGAATAGAGATCTCACATAAAACAGAAAAACTCTGGAACAAAGACAGACACACAGACCAATGGAACCGTATACAAAACACAGAAGTAAAACCACACATTTATGGACACCTGATCTTTGACAAAGGAGGAAAGACTATGCAATGGAACAAGGACAGCTTATTCAATAAATAGTGCTAGCAAAACTGGTCAGCCACAGTCAGGAAAATGAAACTAGACCACTACCTTACACCATGTACAAAAATTAGCTGAAAATGGATAAAAGATTTGAATATAAGACCTGAAACCATAAAATATATAGGAAAAAACAGATATGTAGGTAAAATATATAGGAAAAAAAACATAGGTAAAATGCTACACGACATACATCTCAGTAACACCTTTGAAGATGCATCCCCCAAAGCAATAAAAATGAGAGAAGATAAACAGATCGACTATATCAAGTTGAAAAGCTTCTGTACAGCAAAAGAAACATTAACCAAAATGAAAAGATTCCCCATTGATTGGGAAAAAAATCTTTGTACCCTATACAACTGACAAGGAACTGATCACAAAGATATACAAAGAACTCATGAGACTCAAGAAAATCAAAGCAAACGACCCAATCATAAATGGGCAGAAGAACTTAAAAGACACTTCACCAAAGAGGACATACAAATGGCTAACAGGCATATGAAAAAATGCTCAACATCTCTCATAATCAGGGAACTGTAAATAAAACCACAATGAGATACCACCTCACACCGGTAATAAATGTTGGTGAGGATGTGAAGTAAAAGGAACTCAACTACACTGCTGGTAGGAATGCAAGTTAATACAACCACTATGGAAGGCCGTATGGAGGTTCCTTGGTCTACTAGAGATGGAACTACCATGTGATCCAGCAATCCTTCTCCTAGGGATCTACCCAAAGGACACAAAAATACCAATCCAAAAGAGTACCTGTACCCCCATGTTTATTGCAGTACTGCTTATAATTGGTAAGACCTGGAAACAACCCAAATGCCCAAAAGTAGAGGACTAGATCAAGAAGATGTGGCACATATACACAACGGAATACCATTCAGCACTTCATTTCATTTCATTTCAAAAATGAAAAACTAGGGTGATTTATACAAACATGGATGGAGCTAGAAGGAATTATACTCAGTTAAACAAGCCAGAAGCCAAGAGAAACATATCAAATGGCTTCACTTCTAGGAGAAATGTAAAAGAACAACAACAAACAATAAAAAAAAAAATGAAAGCTCAAGGAAATGGGCAATTACAACCAAAAACAAGATCAAAAGGTCAAAGATTAAACCCAAGGGATCACGGGAGTGGGCGGAGGGAGCGCAGAGCAAAGATGGGGATGAGGGCATAAAGAGCACAAGGGACTGAGGTGATAGTGCACAAGTGAAAAGGTGGTGGGAACCCCCTGGGGACTACAAATGATGTCAAATACAATTAAATAAATCTAATAAAAACAAACATAAATGTCAGCAAAATGATGGAGAGATGATAGATAATGCTATTCCCAAGGAAGAAGTCCCACCCCAGGGATAGTGAGGTTTAATTAGGAAGGGATCTTTAAGTTGTGGAATGACTTGTTCACAAGTGGGAAGAGGCTTGTGTCCAAAATCTGGCAACCAAATAGTTCAGTTCAGTACATGGGAGACAAGTCCCTGGAATCCCTGCATTGAGGGCCAGAGAGAAATAAAAACAAGACTAAAAACCAGTGCTACAGGGGGCTAGCATGAAGATTCACAAAAGAGAATCCTTATTACCAGCCTTACCATGTCTGCATAAGAAGGCGGCCCCAGATTGGAATCACTGGCAGCCACTATCATGGCAACCTCTCATAACCTTGCTAATACCAGTGCTGGTTGACAAGGTCTTGGAATCCACTTGCCATACTACTAAACCTTTAGGGCAATATCCTGGTAGGATTTTTACCCAACTCTGAGAAGTAGCCCTGCTAGATAAAAGCCAAATGATAATCAAGAGGGTCCACATTTGGCAAACAGGTCAAGGTCCTGCCATTCTCCACATGTCTTCTAGCAAACATGTCCATGTTCTGAGCAGCCTCACTGGCTTAGTGCCCCCAATACTTCTGAAAGGATAGCTACCCACAAAACACTGGCACCCTTGCTGCGCACAGGTACCTCCACATCCCACCAGCTCTAAGTGCAGGCTAACTGCCTAACCAGTTTGCATACTTACTCCAAGAGCAAGATCACTACTCAGCAAAGAAGTCACACCTAATAGCCACCAACCAGGCCCTGCACACCTCTGACAAGTACGTCCTACCAACTGGCAAATGAGTGTACCACACAAGCATGGGCCAGCAACTGAATCCATCTGCCACAAACTCAACTCGTGGCAGCCACACAGCAAAGCTGGATACCTGCTTAGCACCCTTCATTGAGCGTACCAGAGTAGAGGGTTATAGCCAAGCTCAACCAGTAGGCTAAATCCTAGTTGGGCTAACAATCCTGTCCACTGTGTTGCTGGGACATATGAGGCAGGTAGGTGCAGCACAGAAAGGCTATACACTCTGAGTGGCAAAGCAAAAGGACTCTGCGCTTACACTTCATGCTATATCACCCACATAAGACCATACCCTGAGAATTAGGACAGGTAGAGATGACTGATACAGAGACACACATACAGATAGTGAGGCTAAATGGGAAAATAGAGGAAAGACATAGCAAGGCAAAAGTCCATAAAAGTGATTCCAAAGAAAGATAAGCACATAATCTGATAGAACAATTTGAAGTAATGGTTATAAGGATGTTCAGCACCTCAGGGGAAAAAATGTGTAAACTAGAAAATATACACTTAAGTCAAAAACTGAATAACATGACAGGATGTTAAAAATACGATCTGGGGGTGCTGCAGTACGCTGGCTAGAAAAGAGGAGTGATAAGTGACTCGGAAGACAAAATAAAACTCATCTAGATATAGAAATGACAACAACAAAAGGACCTAACAAAAGTGAAAGTACCCCAAGAGACTTCTAGGATAACAGCAAGAGGGATGAGATTTTCATTATGGGGTACTCAAAGAAGAGAAAGAAGAAGTGGAAACTTTCCTAATTTAGGGAAGGAATCAGACATTCAGATAAAGCAAGAGAGTTTCAAATACCAGGACCACATAGAGACTCACATGAAGAAACAATTAAAATGGTAGAAATTAAATTCATAAAGACAATAAAAATTCAACCAAACAACTTTTTACAGGAAAGTTGTCAGATTTGGAAATCCAGAGCTTTCTAGACAAGCAAAAATGGAGTTGCTCACCACTACATGTGTATCATAATAAATGTTAAAGGGAACACCTTCAAACTGAAAAGAAAAAACACCAAATAAAAGCAAGAAAACACAAAAGAAAACTCTTACTGGAAAAGATAAATTCACAGTGGAAGTCATGGGCCAATCATCTATAAAACAAGAGGGAAGATTAAAAAATGAGTGTTAAAATTAACTGTTTAATGGAGATATATATATATCTTTATATAAGATAAAGATGTAAAATAAGACATCAAAACAATAAAGCAGGAGGAGGAAAAATGCAGTTTTGGTTGTGTTCAAGCACAGTAACAATAATGTGAAAGAGAATATATACATAAGCTACATCTGAGTCTCACAGGAACCAAAATGTAGAAACCTCAAAGGAGAAGAAAATAAAATAATGAACTACAAAATCAAACATCAACAAGTAAAATGGTGACAAATGTGGAAAAATCTAGTATCACCTTAAATGTAAATAGATTTAATTCTCCAATCAAAAGACCTTGAGTGGCTAAATAGATAAAAAACACAAGTTTCAACTATCTCTTATAAGAGACTCAATTCAGGGACAGGACACTATTAGACAAAAGCGAAAGGACAGAAAAAATTTATTCTACATAAATGGAGTCAAAAGTTAGTACAGTTACACTCATATCTCACAAAATGCACTTTAAATGAAAATGGTAATGAAAAACATGGACATTATATACTGATAAAGGGGTCAATCATCAAGAAGACATAATAGTCATCAATATATGTGAACCAACACAGGAACACACACACACACACATATTAATACAGCTAAAGGGAGAAATTGACAGTAACAAAATAGGGGACTTTTAGAGTACATGTACATCAATAAACCCATCTTTAGATACCAACTCAATAAGGAAATATGAGTATTAAGTGATACATTAGGCCAGATGGAAATATTACATATTTAGAGAAAATTACAAATGTACATGTGACATCATCATAAATAGATTACATATTGGAAAACAAAATCTGAAACATTTAAGAAAGTCAAATACTTACCAAGATACTTTTCTAAGAACAATGGTATGAAGTTAGAATCAACTACTAGATGACAGCTGGGAAAACTACAAATACTTGTAGATTGTATAGTAAATAACTACTGGATCACCCCCCCCCCAAAAAAAAAAAAAAAAAACAAAAAAANTCAACTACTAGATGACAGCTGGGAAAACTACAAATACTTGTAGATTGTATAGTAAATAACTACTGGATCACCCCCCCCCCAAAAAAAAAAAAAAACAACAAAGGAGATATCAAAACACACCTTGATAAAATTGAAAATACCATACTCTTTGGGATGCAGCAAAATAGTACTAAGAGGGAATTTTATATCAATATAAGCTTAATCTAAAAATGCAAGAAGACTCTTAGGCTCTCAATTTAATCTTACATATAAAGTAACTAAAATGGAACAAAGCCAAAAATAAGTAGTAGGAAGTACATAATAAAAATCAGGATAGAAATAAAATTAGAAACCATAATGAAAATACTACAGATCAATGAACTTAAGATCCAATTTTGGGAGGGAAAAAAGAAATACTTGACTAGAGTCATTTAAAAAAAAAGGTAAATTATCATATATGAAAGTGGAGAGGTTATTAAGTAGAAAAGCAACAGCAGATACCTTAAAAATACAATGACTCATACGAGATTATTATGAACATGTCAACAAATTAGACAATGTAAGTAGAAATGGATAAATTCCTGGAATCCTGCAACAGCCTAAGACAATCATGATGAAAGAAGAAAAACAAAAGATTAATCACAAGTAACAAAATTGAAGGAGTAGTCAAAAATGTCCCATAAAACAAGTCCAGAATTCACAAGTGAATCTGATCAAGCATTCAAACCAAATACTCATTTTCTCAAACTCTTTCATAAAGTTGAAGTGCAGTGAATGCTTCCCAACAACTTTTATAAGGTCACTATTACCCTTATACCAAAACCAGATAAAGACATCACAAAAAAAAAAGCAAAATTCAGACCAATGCCTCTGATAAACACAGATGAAAAACAAAAACAAATTATTAGCGAGCTGATTTCAACATTACATTAAAAAGGTCATACAACATGATCAAGTGTTTTTCCTCAGATGCAAATATAGTTCAATATACGCAAAATCAACACAATAATCAACAAAATGAAGTATAAAAATATCTCAACAAATGCAGAAAAAGCATTTGATATTCATGATAAAAACTCAATGAAATTATTGTATAAAGAACATACATACATATATGACAAATCTAGCTAACAGCAATAATGAAAACTTTTCCACTAATATCAGAACAAGACAAGGATGTCCAGTCTTAGAACTAATATTGAACATTGTATTGGCTATCCTGGCCAGAAGAATAAGTGAAGAAAAATAAAAGGCATTCACATTGTAAAGGAGGAAGTAAAATGTCATATGATGATAATATTGCACATAGAAACCCTAATGACTCCACAGAGAACTATTAGAAATAACAAATACAGTAAAGTTGCAGGAGGCAAAAAAAAAAAAAAATCAATAAACAAAAATCTATCACTCCCATATGCAATGAACTAACAGAAAGAAATACAACACTGCTTATGATTGAGTCAAAAAGAATAAAATTACTATGAATAATTTTAACCAAGAAAGTGACTGCCCTATACAGTGAAAACTCAAAGATACCACTGAAAGAAATTTAAAGACCAAAAAGAAAAGGAAAAGATAGTCTATTCTCAATGATTTGGATAAACACTATTTATTAAAATAACCATTTATCTAAAGCAATATATAGATTCAATGCCTTCACTATGACCCCCTGCATTATTTATCACAAAAATTTAGTACAAAAATTTCTAAATTTTCTAAAGAAACTCAAAAGATCTAAACAGTAAAAAAAAAAAAAAATCCTGAACAGGACAAAAATGAAAATATAAGACTCCCCAATTTCACACTATACTTCAAAGCTACAGTTATTAAAACAGTATTATTAGAATAAATACAGACACAGTTATCAATGGTATAGAAATGAGTCCAGAAGTAAACCCACACATATGTGCACCACCAATTTATGAAAAAGGAGCTAAAACGCTTACAATCAAGAAGGGACTAGCTTCCAATACTTGATATTGGAAAAATTAGTCTCAAAAGAATATAAATAGAACCTTATTTTTCATCATAAACAAAAATTAACTGAAAATAGATTAAAGATCTAAAACCACAAAATAAAGAACAAACATAGGTTAATAGATATTAGCTTAGTAATTTATCTGTGTATTGGTCTTCAACAGCAAAAGAATCAAAGGAAAATATAAACAGGTCTATATCAAATTAAAATGTGTCTGCACAGTGAAAGAAACCATCATTAAAATACACAGAACGTATGGCCTGTGTAGTTATTTGCCTGCTCATTTTATGTTTATTATCTCCCACATTTGTACTAATATACATCAGATTTGCACCACACCTTTTTTTTTAACCAAGTCATTTTTTTTTCGATTTTCTACAAATCTCATTTTTTGTGCTGTTACAGAAAACTTTCATTTTGAAAATCTACATTGTACAGAAGTATGTGTCTTTAATATCAAGACAAAAAAAAAAGGTTTACAGTTAACTTTAATGTTGGTACTTCTGGGTACAACTTAAAGAGGGTCTGAGGAAGAATGGAAATGGGCTATTAAAGTATTTTTAGTAAAATGTTGCCTTTGTTCAACGTAGAACATATAGAATATGTTCTTTAGATATTTTTGGTACCGTTTTTTAAAACAATTGTCATAAAATTTCTGAAATTCCTATTATTTTCATATGATTATCTGAGGTTTATTATCATTTTTGAGTGTGATTTTTCCCCTTCTCTTTGCAACATATCTTGCACAAAAAAGAAGTGGGTTTCTGCTAATAGAGTCAGTAGACCCCTAGTATTTTACATACCTTTTTAATTTTGTAACTTAATATTTGGAATATAATCATTTGTCTTATTATTAACTGATGTTTTTAATGTTAATTTAGCTATATATTTATACTGTTTAGAAATGTATGGATATAGTGGGAAAAATAATTTCCCAGTATTCACTTGACATCTAAAACTTAACAGTAAAAAGTCTATACATCTAAATAATGAAATACATTTACCACTGGGGGTAAAAATTAAATATCAGCCTACCGAATGGATGAAGGTATCTTCAAACAAGGTAACAAAGGCCACAATATACAAAGTATTCATAAAATTCAACAAAACACAACTTGATTAACCAAAAGGCTGAGGATCTAAATAGGGATGTAGTAAGGACAGTTGACCAACAGATACATGAAAATATGTTCTTCATTGTTTATCAGAGAAACGCAGATCATAGTCACAATGAGATTTCACCTCATGCTGGAAAGAATTGTTAATACCAAAAAGTTAAACAGTAAGAGCTGACAAAGACCTGAAGTAAATGGAACCCTTTGCAATATTGGTGGAAGTATAATTTGGTGTAGCCCTATGAAAAACTGAATGAAATTTCCTTTAAAAAAAAAAAACAAAAACAAAAAACTGAATACAAAACTATCATCTAATCCAGCAACTTCACTTCTGGGTATTTTTCAGAAAACTAGGAAAACAGTAAATTGAGAAGATACATGTGTCCTATGTTCACTACTCACAGTAACGCTATCCACAGTAACAAACCCACTTAGGAACAACCTAATTGTCAACTGATAGGTCAGTAGATTAAGTAGATGTGGTATAGCCATTTTATACAGACACACACACACACACACACAAATATTACTCATCTATAAAAAGGATAGAATCTAGGGGCCTCCCTGGTGGCACAGCAAGTTGAGCGCCACACTCTGAAGGATCTGTGGCACAGCAGTGCGAGTTCAATCTCTGGCCAGGGAGAAGACCCACGTGGCACAGCAGACTTCTCCTGCCCCTTCCACTGCTTCCCTCAGCAGTGTGTTTTAGTCAGTCTGCCTCTTCTGCTCTCCACTCTGTTTCTGGTGAATCCTCTCACCTCCCACAACTCTGGCCTGGACCTCAGCTCTTGTATGCATAAATAAAAAAAAAAAATCTTAAAAAAAAAGAATCTTGCCATATACTGCAACGTCCCCTTGAGGGGACTATGCTTAGTAAAATAAGAAGGAGAACAACAGATATACTGATTTCACTCATATCTGGAATATAAAACATGAACAAGCAAAACAAAAGTTCATTAGATTCTGACAACAGAATGGTGGTTACTAGAGGGGAAGAAAGTGGGACAAAGAGGATTCTGGAGGTATGCAACAGGTAGAGTGGTTCAGGTAGATGATGTAATGGGTAACTGGACATTTGGGGGGCATCCTATGGTAAATACAGTTGTTGAGGTGTGAAACTATACACATAGAAAAACAGTTCAACAACAATAAATAAAGAATAACAAGTTGAAAGGAAAATAGTCATTTTCATATAGGTTTTGGGAATTGTAGACTCAATTTTTAAATTTTGCATAAACCAAAATATCTGGAGCAATTTGATAATTTAATAGAGATTACCAAGAGATCCAGAGGTTTTAGGGGCATTTTGAAAATCACAGGAAATTAGAATGAGAACCGAAACTTAGATGAGCAGTTTAGAAGGTCAAAATAGCAGCTTCTTGTATGTACCCACTATACCGGTATCTAGTATATATAGTGTCACCAATTGAATGCAAGACAGGTCACTCTGGAAGAACCTTTAAAGGAGATATCCAGGACTTAGTTACCTGATTCTTGCACTCATATCCCCTTTGATTTAAAATGGTGTCAAAGCTCAAACACAGAACTTATTTTACGGTGAGTTTTTAAACAAACTACTGCACTACTAGAGGCTGGGCTGTGTATGTTGTCTCAAACCTAGTAAAGAGCTAATAAATGAGCTTCTTTGGACAACCTGAAATACTTGTGCCTTGTCTGTTGAGTGATGAGTTCACCTCCAGAAGTAGTGCTGACTGAGTAAGGATCGGACACATTCCCCAAGGTCCTCAGGACAGAGCACATGAGCCACATGGAGAAAAGGGCCCATCATTCTTCTCTGGCCCTGTGAATACAGACCTGCAAGGCAAGCCCTGGTGGGAAATGGACTCCGAGAAGGAGACTCTGAAAGAAGTAGAGGTTGGAACACCAGGAGGTAAGAGTTAGTGGCAGCCATGGGAATAAAGAGGCAACAACTGTCACATAATTTTATTAGAGGGACCCTACAGGACAGAAGTCATTAATGAGCCCATGAGATGAAAGTTAAACATCTGCCAGTCAGAGGGCCTTAGTAATGGTAGATGGTGACGTTTGTCATATGGGGTTGGCTACATTCCCACAATCTTTGACTACCACTATCACCATCCCTCATTAGATCTTGGAGAGGTCAGAGGAATCAGAATGCTGGAGAGGAAAAGAAATGATTGGTGGGGGATAGGCAAGTGGAAGCCCACGTTGTCCTGTTGCCTCTACTGCCCCAAGTAGGCCCAACTGGGAAAGACAGTTTAGTGCCAGATCAAATTAGAAGTCAGATTACAAACGATGAGTACTGTGTTTTCTGAAATGAGTTTATAACTAAAAGTGACCAGAAGACTTTTATTATCAGTGATTATCCTGAAGGGCAATGGGCCAATTGTAACTTCTCTGCTAACTGGGAGATAGTTTTTCCATCTAAATGAACTTTAAAAGATATGTGGCAGTCAAAAATAAAATTGGGTTTTGATTTAGCTCCAAAAACCATACATGAGCTTACAGAATGTTCACTTATGCAGATACTAAGTGCATAGAAAAGTACACATTACATATATTGACTAAAAACAGTATTAACAAGCCCTAAAATAATGCCCAAATAATTCAATATATAATATTATGAGCCTATATATCTATTTTGAGGTTCTTCTACTCTGTTAGCTAGTAAAAATCAACACCTCTACAGATTACTTAAATTTGCCTGGAGCAGTGATTCTCAATCAGAACAATTCTGTTTTCAGGAACTATTTAACAATATATGGAGACAATTTTGTTTGTTACAACTTAGAGCTGCTGTTGGCATCTAGTGAGCAGGGACCAGGGATGCTGCTAAACATCTACAGTGCACAAGACAGTCTCTCACAACAAAGAATTATTTGACCCCCAAATGGCAATAGTTTCATGACTGAGAAACCCTTACCTAGGGGTTTGATTAGATAAGGGCTATAAATAAGTCACCAAGAGTAGAAAAGACACTCAGCTAAGTTTGTAGATTAACAGATGCAGTCTGGATAGCCTAAAATATCTTCCAACATTTTCACTGGCTCTCTCCTATCAGTCCCATCCTCTCAAACTTCCTTCTCAGACTATTCCAGGAGTGTCTCAGGGTTCAATGCAGCCTTTACTCCTATATGCCTAGTTGATGTCATCTCTTAGCTAATTTGTAAAATAAACAAGGTGAATCAGATGTCATTTGGGTTCCTTCCTCCTACGACATTCATAGATTCAGGTATTTATCTTGTTCTTTTTGACAAACAGAAACCCAAAAAGCTGTATGTGTGGGAGGGAGACAATAAAAATTATACAGAAAATAACCTACATGAAAAATTTGAAAGATATGTTTCTATAAATTGTTTTTATACTAATATGGAACTTTGGATTCAGTGTATTTTCCAAATAAATGGAGTTAGCAATATGGAAGCTATTGCAGTTCTACTTTTCATTAGTATATTCTTATTGTATGATAATGCAAGGGGTTATTTTATTGATTCCTGATATATAGCCTAGATGCTAAAGGTGTTTATTAAATGTTTCTAAAATAAATGAATAAAACATTTCTATTACTATTGGAGAATCACCTTTGATGATTTTTCATAGATGGTACAAGTTCATTTTTACTGGGAGATGAGGAAAGTTCTTCCTTTCATCCTGGACAGGTTTCTAAGCAAGTGAAATTATTTGATTGTAAGTTTAGCATCGAAATAACTGGGGAAACTAGCCAGTGAAATCAGTGGTTATTTTAACACACACAATAATTGATTAACTTACATGCTTGATAACAGTAGCCTCGTTAAATTATGTAGAGTCTGCTAATACATAGTGACTCTTTCGTTTAGGCAAGATTTTGAAAGATGAGTACCATGGGAAAATCAGGGTAATTCTAAACATACTTTCTGACTTTAAAAACCTACTGATAATTTGTTATGTTTACTCCCACCCTTTGCTTATTTTATTAGGTGCATAGGGAGATTTATGATTCTTCTACTTGAAACAAACAATTTTATTAGAAAGTTTATCACCTGAACAGAGAGCCAAATCATTTTATGTCTAAAGAGACATTCTGACCAAATTTTAAAAACTTTTAATTTGAAATAACCTTAAGAGGGAACCATCTTACCAAAATATCCTTCCTAATTATAAATTTTAAAATTCAGTGTTTGATAAGTTGAGCCTACTTCAGAGAAGGGACAACGTAATTACAATTTTATGACTCCAGAATTTGATTTTTGCATATTCACAATCCTAAACATTGAGATAATTCAGTTAAATAAGCATTTCATCAAAAAGCTTTCAAAGTGCTGAGCCTTCTTATCTCTCCTTCCCTGTTCCTCCCTTCCCTTTTATAATTGTCTTCTTTCCCACCAACACTTCTCTTACATTTAGAAATTAGTTGTAGTCCCAACCAGTTGACCAAAACCATGAATTTCACTAGATCCTTAATATTATCCTGAACTGTTACAACTGCACTTACATGCTAGATCGATGGTATACAATCCCTATGTACCGGGTCTTTTTTTCTATAAATTACAGAAGTTTTTGTTTGTTCTTTTGTTTTCTGTCACTCCAACATCAGAGGTACAGTGGCACATAACTGACTTACACCCCTCCAGTCAGATCACACATAATTCAGCGCAATTCAGCAGGAGTGATCATAAAAAAAAAAAAAAAAACAGAATTATCTCTCACCCTGGGTGGTTTGCTCTTCCTGGAAAAGGTTGAAAGAAATGTATGGAAGCTCACACTAATACTGCTCACAGCTTAGCAGACTGTGAATATCGGTAAGTTTAGTAAGGGCAGTTCCATGAGTATTATTGAGTAGACTGGACTGAGTGTAGTCAGGAGATTGAATAAGTACCTGATAGCAAACACAAAGTGATTGAGTGTCATTAACACATGAACCTTAATAAAAACAGCATTATTCAATTGTTAAAACACTTCTGATAAAAACATTTAAATTTAAAATACAGAATGTACTTTTTTGGTTGCTTTTATTTCATTGTTCCTTGGGAAGAAGAAAATATTTACAAACACTGTTTTGCTTTAATAAGATTGTGCTTCCTTAAAATCACATTAATTCTAAAATAAGTTTAGACAGACCCAATGGTAAAGATAGCAGAATAAACTAAAACACAGTATCTCATTCATATAATAATTTTTTTAAGGATAAGTATTGCTATTATAAATAAGTATAACTTATTTCAATTATAAATGTGTGACAAACATAAGTTTCTTGGAATAGCTAGTGTTAAATTATAAAAAAAAATGATCTAACCAACATTTTACAACTGAAACTGAGGCCCCAGAGTTGACGAGACTTGATGTATAGTCTATTAGTCAAGTGCTGCCCTCACTCAAAATAGACAACAAAATTAACTGCCACTTATCATTGGAACTTTTTAATGCAAATTATTCCAAGTTTTGGTAATATTATTACTTTGTACTTCGTGAATTAAAAAACAAAAGAAGGAGAAACCACCATGACTGATTCAACAGTAATATAACAAAGTATATTATGGCAATCAAGGACAGAAATTGACAATTCTGGTATGATTGTATTTTTTTGGATTGTTACATCTTCCCTGTCATTATCTAGATACAGTGCTGAGAGACAATAAAGGAGGACATTAAGAAAACTATCCAATTTAGATAGAAACAGACTGAGGTTTAAATAGTTACCTGGGGGACCCACCTGAGCTCTTCTCATTATTTAGACTTAGTTTCACCAGACAGGTGGAGGCAAATAATAAAAAATCACATCAAGCAAGTCTTAATAAAATGGAGCTTATCAAATTGAATATAAAGAAGACAGTATCTTTAGAATATTGGAAGGTCATATAGAAATCTCCAGATGGTACGTGGCCTTCTCTCTCCATCTATCAACAGTGGGATCACACTGTTTTCATGCAGATTCTGATTCAGACTTGGGGTGAGTTTTGAGAATCTGCATTTCTAACAGGTTTTCAAGTGACACTTATGCTGCTGGTCCAAGGTTACTTCAAGTAGCAAGACAGAAGAAACTGACAAATAGTTCTGTGATAGGATGACTTTTAGGTTTATGAGAGACGGGTTTATGAAAGGAGGAACAGGAAGAAAGAGGAGAGCAATAAATTGATTTAGGGTTCTAGATTCTTGCTCCCAGGTTCCTTAAATCAAAGGTGTATGAAAATCTTAAAAATGACAGCTGAATCTGCACCTTTCAACGAAACAGCACACACATACACCATCTGAGCTCTCTTGACTCTCCTAATTCACCCTATGACACAAAACTTCCCAACACTTCCACTTATAAAGCAGGCATACAGTTTTGAGGTAAACAAGATCTATGTTTAAGCATGAAAAAGCATTTGGGAGAAATCATTCATATTAGAACAAAGTAAAAGCTTGAATAGAGACTGTTAAAGATTGAAAAAATAAATGCAAAGATAAGTATGCAAATGTACTTTAGGGAAAAGAGAATAAAGAAATATAACACACAAACTGCAGACAAAGATGACAGTCCAAAAGAAAATATCGCTGGAGGATCAAAGTAATATTTCTCATAAGTGATTCACACTATTGTAGCGATATTAGGGTTTGAAAGGTGAGTAGCTTAAAAAAAAAAGAACTGAAAATTTACTTTGCCTAGCTAAGAATACAAATAAGTGTGAAAAAAAAATATACACAAAGACTACATTGCTGATTTGTGAGCGAGACTTCATAAAATTCTTAGTAATTTCAAAGAGATGAAGATATTGAGAAAATTAATAATGATAAAATAATAATGAGCATATAGACAATACAAGAGTATTTGGTGCTACCAAAATTAAGCATCAGAACATAATGAAAAAGAAATGCTCAATTAGTTAATTAAAGTGTTCAAACAGTGTGGAAATTCCTTATGAAACTAGAAGTACAAATATTATGTGATCTAGTAATTCTACTTGCAGAAATTCATCAATAGAATATGAAAGTACTAATTTGAAAAGCTATATGCACCCTACTTTCATTACTGCACTATTCACAAAGCCAAAACATGAAAACAACCTAAATGCCCATCGGTGGATAAGTGGAGGCATTTCAAATATAAAAATACTTTACATTTTGTTTGCTCTTATTTGTTTTTTACATATTTGCATCCCATTTTGATGATTAGTAAAGTATGTTAAATTTCATGTTTAAACTCCGATGAGACTCCCTGGTGGCCTATGGTTATGTCTCTGCACTATTTCCAAACAGCCTGCGTTTTGATCCCCTGCCAGGGACCTGACCCACAGATGGCGCAGCAGACCGCTCCTGCCTTGCCTGCTGTTCCCCTCAGCAGTGTATTTCAGTAAATACTCCTGTTCTGCTCCCCATTCTGTTTCTGGTGAACATTTTACTCCCTCCTACCCCCAGACCTCTGTCCTAGACCCTAGTTCTTCTACAATAAAATAAACTTAAAAAAAAAAAAAAACTCCAATAAGAAAGCTGTCACAAAAAGGATTGATATAGATTACCCCTCCCAATACTGCAATAAAAACTGTACTAGGGATGTTCTGATAATCACACAGATTGATTCCAAGTGGAGGCTACAGTTCTCGAGAAAGTTTGTCAGTTCCATGCAGGACAATAGGGGAGTAATAAAAACCACATTGCAGAACTCCGAAGAAAACAAAATTCCCTGGAATTTCAGGATGGCTCTAAAAATAAACTTTGAACAATTACAAAAACCTGGAAAATCTGAAAACATTGGGGAATGACCCATGCTTAATACAGAAATAGAATCATCAATCTTCAAAAAATACCAAGAAGAAGAATTCAGACAGCTCAAACTTAATCTTGTTCTCAAAATCACAACTGAGGAGGAATTGGTGACTCAACTAAGTCAGCCAATTATAGTTACTTTATTAACATGTGGGGTAATCTAGGGATCTCGATTGTATGCCTTTGTCCATCCTTTTATTGACCACATGATTCTGAAGTAAAGAAACACATCAGATCTTTTATAGATCTCTATTGAGCAATGCCCATGTGGCAGGCATTCTACCAGGGGCTAAGGTTAAGATGTAGAAGACAGTTCCTATATAGGTGAAGAGAAGAAAAATCAATCAGATGCAAAGGGAATCCCTTTGAGTCATACTATCTAAACATTGTCACACTGACTAGCAAAACTAGAGAAGAATGCGACCTCCAGTGCTGACTATCATCAGGGTCCATTTACAGAGATGTGTTCTAGATGGTACCACACTATGTTCTTTTCCAAGAAAGTAGATGACTCTAATCTCATCCAGTTCCCTTTGTGACTATAACACATTGTCTGTAGATGACTGATAAAGATTAAGGCTAAGCATACATTTAGAAGGTTTAAAACTAATATTCCTTGTTTAACTTTCATCACATTAGCAATCACCTTTAACCAACTAAACAAGCACAGAGAAAATATTTACATGTAATATAAACCCATTTTTTAACTCTTCCTCATGAATTTCACAAATGTTTAAATGCTTTAAGAATTCAAACTTTAGTCAAGTTTACTTTAGTCAAACTTAATACCTCAGTTTTCCAGACTGGTCCCTCGATGTTCCCTCCTGGGATGTCCTCTTTCTGCTTCTGAAGTGTCTGGTCCCTATTCCCTCTCCAAAGCTCATTTCAGATTCTAGATTTCTGAAGTATCATCTAATGAAATCAAGTCACAATGATCCCCATCTAACATGCTCATCTGTTACAGAATTAGTTTTTGCTACAACTTTGTATGCAGAGGAAATGGAATATTTTGTATATCATGTTTAATAATTCCACTCACCTTTAATTATGCTGGGTTTCCCTAAGATTACAGAAATTCTGAAAGTTGGGGGCTTTGTCCTATACTCAAAAGTTTTATACCTGATAGCCCAGAACCCTTTTTCTGTAAGTATTTAATAAAGTTAAGTGAACCTTTTCCCTGGTAATCAGTTTCCTCATTTGTTTGTATGTGTTTTCGTCATATAAACAGAGCTCCATTCAAGAATAGGGAAAACCACTGTGACTTCCCACATTCTGAATTCAGGTAAAGACAAGCTAAGTAAGGCTTATTGCATGTTCTAGGTACACATTTCTTCCCCCACAAATATGTGTTAATGTGATAGGTTGAAAAATAAAGACAAATGACAAGAATTATCACTGTGCATTGGCATAGGGGCCGTAGGGCATCAGTAATTGTAGTTTGACAGATGATACTAGCTAAACAAAACAGGGTAAAAGTTTAAATGTGAAATTTAGATGAGAAAAATATAATGCCAGCTCAAGATTTCCAGATTTAGGTTTGATAGTTCCTAAATATCTATGCCATGCTCTACCTCCTTTTCCAAACAGAACACAGTTGTCCACTGGTACCCCAAGAGTTTCTTTAAAACTTAACAGGCCTCAACTGGAAATGTAAATGTGAAGCCTATGTATATGCTGAGGTGTGAAGTTGTACTCCCCAAATTATATACTTACATACATTTATTTTATTAAATCAATAACATTTGATTAAAAATTATAAATATGTATAAAAATGTGAAGGGTGATACAAAGAGAATGAGCAGAAGTAGCTTGAGAATGGAGGAGGTAGGTCTGGAGATGGCATAAACAGCCACGACACACATGAGCTCTCTAGTCCTTGTGTCACAATGTGAGGGAGACTCCCTTCCCCACTCTGCAGTGGTGTGTAACCAGTTGAGAACACCCAAGATCAAATCATGGCTATCACAGCCCGATGCTGTATCATCACATTGCCGGTGGCCAGGAGCCAATGCTGTCATCACTTGGTTTTGTGCTGCTTAGGGCAGAAAATCTGATTGTTCAGCAACATGTAATCAGCTTAAAACAAATCTGGAAGATGTTACTCAAAGAGAAGATGATATCCAGGCCTTGGAATTTCATGCAGACAAAGAAAATGAAGGATTTGTTTAAAGATAAAAATGGTATCTGAGGCAAGAAACTTGAGACATCAGAATAAGATTCGAGTCAATAAACTTAATAACAAGGCTTGAAGAAATTAGGATTACAATTCAAACAAGACAGGCAGATACTGGTGAGAGAAACCAGGTTCAATTTCTAGAACCAAAATCTTCACCATCATCAATGTACAGATAACACAATATAGTCCTCAGAGAAGACACACAACCATGAAAAGTAGAATTAAATTTACTAACTCTTTTGCCCATTTTTGGACTGGGTTGTTTTCTTTTTTTCTGTTTAGTCTGGTTAGTTCTTTGTGGATCTGTGTGATAAGTCCCTTGTCAGTAAT
>JAGFMF010011727.1:336255-363478 GCA_019455555.1 Galemys pyrenaicus | reverse complement strand
TGAGGTGATGGTGCACTGGTGAGATGGTGATGGGGAATACATGGGGATTACAATTAATGGCAAGTATATGTAAATTTTAAATTATTTTAATAAAAAAAATTTACTAAACACCAAGATGATAGAAGTCTTAAGGGTCATGATTTAACTACTCATCATGCAAACTGTAACCCTGAATATGTCATTCTGTCTCCTTTAGTTGTCTTTCTATAAAAAATAAACGGGATAGTAATATTACATCCAATAATGTTTTGGTACATACCTTTATTCTTTCACATTTCCTTCCCCATTTCTCCTTCTGGTATGCTAATGCAGCATAAGTAGGGTTGGAGAAGGAAAGACAAAACCTTGATATAGGAAAGTTACAGAAATAAGACTCTCAAAAGGGGAGAGGGAAGGTGGGAAGCAAAGTTGGGTGTGAAGATTAAATGGATTATAGAAGTTTTCATGGTGTGGCGCCATACATATGACTAGAAATGAACTTCTATCCCCAAGTCATATACAAGGTTGTAAACCAATGCGATCTCAGTATCTCTCAGTATCTCCTTATATCTGATCTCTCCCTTCCCTGCTTGGTTTTGAGGCATCAGCTGGCCACAAGAGGAGATAAATAAGCAGCAGAATATATATTCAGTTTGAAAAGCCAGAAAAAATTCAGATTATTGTTTCTAAACACTAAAGCACATGTGGCTTAAAAGTCTGACAAGAAAAATCATGATTTCCTAATAAGAGATAAAGTAAAAAATTCTGTAATTGTAAGGAATGAAGAAAAGAGGTAAAGATGAGTCAAACTGAATACAGCCGGAGTATCTAAGAGCAAAAGTGAATAAGCTCTCAAACATGATAAAGTCTAGGGAGTCAGGAAGATCGAGTTCCCCATTACCCGTCACCCTAAAGGGGATGAAATACAAATGGCTTTGTGGAACGTCTATATGGAAAGGAATTCAGAGTGGCAATAGGGTAAGGCTGTCTGTGATCATCATATATGTTATAAGAGATCTTGCAATAAAGAGAAAACAGCAATAATATGCAATATTGTTCAGGAGCAGAAGTTATGTGGGTGATCTAAGCCTAACAGAGGTCAGTGTAGATGGACATGACAACCTGGACCAGATTCTTCATGTGCCACCCTCTCTTATCCATATGTTCTAAACACTGGGTACTCCATTCTCAAGGACTGAGTTTAGGATTGGGATCTCTAGTGAAAGGAAACTCAAAAAAGATAAATTTATAGAAAAATTAAGTTAAATTCCTTATACACCTTCATTTATGATGTGGCATTTTACAAATATACTTTTTAATTATATAATTTTAATTAATCTCCCAAATAATCTTTCAAATAAGCATAATTTTATTTCCTTGTCCCTCTTTCTGTCACTAATAACTGAAGGACTTGGTTGGTGGTTTTATTTTTTCCATTTAGGACTCTTCTCTGTATTTGCTCCAATTACTCCAATGCTTTTTTGAACTGGTCCTGCCTATTATGTGGAGTGATTTAAATATTCAGATCGTCATTCCTCATATGACCTCTAACAATTCACAAGCAGGTATTTTGCTTTTTCACTTTCTTATAAGCTGCATATTGTAGACACCTGATGCTGTACCTGAATTTTACAATATACTTCTCGTAAGTTTTCCAAGGTGCTGATTTCATTAAAGATTTCCCATACTTGGAGCCTCCCTGGTGGCACAAGGGGTTAGGCACCACAATATGAAGCATCTGCAGCCACTGCAGCACAACTTCGATCCTACGAGTTTGATCCCAGCCAGGGAGGAGACCCATATGGCACAGAAGACCTCTCCTTCCTCAGCTGCTGCTCCCTTCAGCAGTGTATTTCAGTCTGTCTGGCTGTTCTGCTCCCTAATCTGTCTCTGGTGAATGTTCTCATCCCCCTCCCACCTACACCCTGGTTCTTGTAATGCATACATAAATCTTTAAAAAAAAATTTCCATACTGGAAATAGCAAACAGGTAGTCTGATTTGGTTCTCTTTTTAAAGATTTATTTACGCACACAAGAGCTGAGGTATAAGCCAGAGTCCCGGGAGGTGAAAGGATTGATCAGAGACAGATTGGGGAGAAGAACCAGGCAGAAAGACTGAAATACACTGCTGAGGGGAGCAGCAGGTGAGGCAGAAAAGGTATGCTGCACCATATGGGTTCCCTCCTGGGCCGGGCCGGGGATTGAATTTGTGCTGCTGTGCAGTGGATAATTCACAGTGAAGCACTCAACCCATTGTGCCACAAGGGAGGACCTGATTTGGTTCTGACTTGCATAAACAGTACCACATTTATCAACATTGAGGGTTCATTTTAATTTGAATAATTACCTCAGTAAAAACCTTTATGCAATACTAAATTTTACCTTACCTTTTCACGTTTATACCAAAGTATATAACTTTCCAATGACCTTAAATGTCTCACAAATTCAAACACTCATATCTACATTCTTTTAGCAGTATCATAGTAATTTCTTATTTGTGTGTGTGGTATCTGTTTCAAATTAAGCCCTGTTGAGACCTTGCCATGAAGGTTTTTTAAGTTCTTAACTTGTCAAAATTCAAATTTTCTCCTCTCTTAAATATAAATACTAAGAATAATTTATTTAACTAATACACAGCATTTGCAGCATGCTTGTTTCTGTTGTACTTAGCAAATATTGACTCAGTTCATCCTCAAAAGATCTCAATGAGTATGTACCTTTAGTATCTCCACGAGATTAAATCCAAACAAACAAAAAGCCCTAAGGCACAAAGAGTTTATATAACTTGCCCAAGAACACACAGCCAGTAATTAGTCAGGAGGTAAGTCCACACTTTTGATCATTGGATGATACTTCTCCAGTTAGAAAAGCTTAGGTATCTTCAGAGTCACCAATTAAATAGATACAGGCTTCTAAACATCAGGCGCTAATTTCAGTCAGTCCTTTAAGTACTAGTAATTAAAGCACCAACAGTTCACAGATGCTCACAATCACATGATCAGTGATACTCACCTGCTTCAACTCACAGTCCAGGTACATATACAAACATCAGGCTTCATACACAGATTATAACTAAACTGTACAGACACTAATATATTCACCATGCACACCACTTTAGTACACAGAAAATGCATCACTGACACATCAGCTATGGGTATCAAAAAACAAGGGTCTCAAAAATGCCTGGGGAATAAAGAAAACTAAAAGATGTAAGTTTGTCTCCAACTTCTCCGAGATATCTCAAGCCCTCCACCCAACATCACATTCTTGAACACCTCAAACAAACACAAGAATGTTCTTAAACTCAATTTGCTGAGTGAAAGTTGCCATTTACAGCACTAACAACACTGAATATTGTCCAAGACAGGCTTTCTGATTTCCAAGGGAAATATCTCCTACAAGTCTCTGCTAAAAAGCAGACGGTAACAAGCAGGACAACCACAAGAAACTATCCATCTCTATCTGGACATTATGGGTTAAGATATTTTACTTCACTCTAAAGTCCTGGATAATATAAAATGGCGCACAACTTATGAAGGTACATACATTTAGGCATGTTTTCTGAAAACTTCACATTTTCATATTCAAAACAAGCCGTGGAGCTAGACATGCCAAGATTCCATTTCTGAGATGTGAAAACAAACACTTCAATGTTAACTGATTTTCTCAGACTTATAAATCTGTCTAATGACTGCCTCTATATTATTTCTTAAACCAAGTACTGGATTACTGCTTCTTAACAAACGTCCGCAAAACAGTGGTTTAAAATAATAATTAACCATTGCATTACTCACAATTTGGTGGCTCAGGAACGCGGGAATAGCTTGGCCGGTGGGTCATCTCTGGTCTGCGCCCGGATCTGGAGCAACAGGAACTGGAGAATCCGCTTCAAGATGGCTTCTTCACTCACGTTTATACACGGCCTCTGTGTGCTTTGACCCGCCCCCACCGGCCCCTCATTGGGTCTCATCATCCAGTCTTCCCACAGCGTGATAGGTTGAGAGCTCACACCTTACATAGCAGCTTGATTTTCAGAGTAAATATTCCTAGAGAGGATTAGAAATTGTCATTCATTTTACAATAAGGTCCAGAACTAACACAGCATCACGTCTACTATATGCAAATAGTCAAATCAGTTTGAAGTTAGCCCAATTTCCCAGAGTGAAAACAGACCCCATCTCTTAATGGGAGAGTGTGAAAGTACACTCAGCCAAGTTGAATCAATTAAGTATTTGCAGCCATATTTAATTAATCATGCAACCATAGTCAGGTGGTAACTGGGACTGGAGTCCTTAAGGGCACAGTATCCTTGGATATGAGATGAGACTGTTAGGTAACTTTAGTTATTGAGGACCTAGAAGAGGCTGTGGACCTCTGTGCTTACTCTATACACACAGGGTACATGTGGCTGACTTGTTTGTGAGAAGCAGTGGTTCTAAGAGATCTAGGCAGAAAACACAAAGCTCTGGCCAAATCTATTGATCAAACAACACAGTAAGAGTAGTTTAGATTCATGTTGGAAAGCATACTCCACCTCTTGGTAAGTGGTGGAACAGTTTCCAACTTCTGCAGTTGCAACATCTTCTCCTAAATGGACTTGGAATGTATGTAGCACATTGTACATTTCTATCAAAGAACAGTGCTTCTCTTAGTAGTTATGTATTTCATGCAACGAAAAGTATGGTTTATTTTGTTCAAGAACAACTGATACCTTCAACTTAGTGGAAACATAACCATACGAAATGTACAATATTAAACCATTTGTCCAACAAAAATTGCAATTTCATAAAGTTTAACTTTATATTTTAAGTTTCTATCAAAACTGAGACCTCTAGTAAAAAAGATTTTATATAAATATTTAGCAGATTCAGAATGAAAGCTTTGTGATCTTAAATTTTATAGAAAGAGGTCATTTTATGCTAGGTCAGAATTGCCAGACCAACATTTCTATCTTCTGATTAATTTTATCCTTTAAGCCAGATCCCTAAAACCCTTCTTGGGATTGAGTCTCTAAGTTTATGAGGCCGATGTTTATATTTGGTGAATACTTGTAAAGGCCTGCTCTCTAACCTTATCCCCATGAGAGAGGATAAGGTCAATTCACTGTGTCAATAGCAATGTAAGTGTTCTTCTTCAGACCAAATCCTCTATTTTTCCCTGTGTCTCTCCCAGTGTTGCTCCCCACATGAAGGACTTGTCTTGCAATTTACTTCTAACTGAAAAGCTTTTCAATAGTAGATTCCCTCGTGAAGCTCCCCACAGTTCTTAAAATGAGGGAAGGGAGCCAAACCTCAAAACGCAAAGCTGACTACTTGCTGAGGTGGTATATTTTAGAAAGGGATTATTATGTGTCAATAACTCTCTTATACCACGTTTTATATGCTATGAAGCACTCAACAAATGTAAATTGGTAACAGCAATGTACTTACGACTATAATATTTTTCCTTTGTCTTTCCATGGCTTGAAAAGTATTAATTAAAACAAACATGTTTTCTATCTCTCACACCCCAGTAGTTTAAAATATTTAATTGATAGGTGGTTTGAAACACCACAGTGCAGTGGTCTCTGGTCTATAAGAAAAAAATTCTTTAAGAGAACAAATTTTGTGTCCTCATGGTAAGGCTCTAAATCTTAACATGGGTGTTAGGGGATTTCATTTGCTCTTTGAAACACATTTTGATAATAACTCTTCTGACTCCAGAAAGCCAGAGTAGACAAAACTTGAAGTGGGAATTGGAGCAAAAGAGATCTTCTCTCCCGTTGGTACCCTACAGTGGATCACCAGAGGGTGTGAACTCTTGATATCTAAGTAGAACAGAAAGGCTGCTGACTAACATCCCTTCCATCTTTAAGGAAATCTGGGCTCTGCTTGGTGTTTGGGCTGAGATACAAAACAATTTCTCTATTTTCCCAAATAGTTCACCCCTCCCTAATTATAGCTCTAAGACGAATGTTTTGTTACCATCAGAAAGCAGGCAAAGCAGGAAGGAAATAATCAGGCATTTTCACTTAGAACATTGAATTTTAATACCGTTTTTCCTCTTGCTAACAGACCTTTCAATTTTACTTCTTACATGTTTTAAGTATGATCAATTTTACCTTTCAAGATATTATTCCTCATCCATAAAATTACACAAAAATTGCCATAAACAAGCTGACTGAAAAGGAACAATCGTTGTACATTTTAAAAAAATAACCTTCATGTTTATAGAAATAATAAAGCCCATGCAGTACTTCTTTTAAAGATCTTGCTCTAAACAAACTGAATTATTCATGCATAGAATTGTACAGCATTAGAACACCTGTTTTCAATCATGCATAATGTAAAATCACTCATTACCTCACAAGAGCCTCTACATCTCCAGCAATCAAATGGCATTGAAACAGCAAAACAGGTGCCTGGCAGGTGGATCCCAGCAGATGTTTTGGGCTTGCATGCCTTTTCTTGTACAGGTGTGATGATCTTGTTTTCAACTGCATAATTGCTATTTAAATAGGTAATATTTAATTCTTATGTACTTTAATATTTATTTTTGCTTCTTCAATTCCTCTCCCACTTTCCACTTCCTGGGACTGAGGTGGATTTGAAAGCGTTCAGGATCCCGTAAGAGATGCCAGTTGAAGGTGCTGTCCACTGTCTTAGATTTTCATGGTGAGGGGACTCTGTTAAAAGGACAGGTTCTGAGTGAGCATGTGGAGTTTCAGCAGTATGGATAACTACTGAATAGGAAAGAAAAAGTTACTTTCCCTTGTTAGGCATCATCCCAAAGTCATATTTAACCATTTCTACCATGCGTACTATGAATTTTAAATTAAGTCAATGCAAATCTATGAGTGCAAATCAGAAAGAGAACATCTTTCTTCAGCTGCCGATACACAGTTTATTGAACTTCTACAAAGATAGCTCTGTGTGTATCTTCCTTGTGAGGCATCAAAATGCATTTGCTTAAGCATGTTTTAGTAAAACATCTTTAAGTCTCAGCTGGAAATAAGGTTTTCACTTCATACTAGATTTATTCAATATAAATTCATTCAAGCGGAATAAGTAATGCTGCTTTCAACAGGGGGTGTTGCAGGCACCTTATTTCCCTGTCTGTTTGTATAGTTCTTTATTTTTTTTAATAATCAAAACAAATTTAGTATCAGTGGAAGGTGCTATATTGAAATCTGCAAATACAGGAATTTATTTTTAAGAGCAGGTGCCTCATGAATTTCTGTGGCATCCCATCAATACTATCATGCTCTCCAAGTTTTTCTGCCTATTTTAGTCTTGGGTTGACAGTGAGTTAGGCTGCTAGAGTTCACTATGCTAACACAGATGCAAGTATGGCTACATGTATGTGTCCCATTCATGTACATTGTCTCCCCTGGCAAGTGAACAAAGGATCATACCCACAACAAAGTATCTTTGACATGAGACATTATATCATCAATATTTGGGATGACCTACACAAAGACCTATACAAACTATCCAAATCCCCCTTTGTAAAGAGAATGGTGTTTTTGGTCATCCAAATGTATCAATTCCATACAAGTATCTAGACATTCTAAGGACCCAAATATGTGTGATTATTCATACATTTCAGACTCCTGGAGAAGGATACTTGTTCTGCTCTTCCCAAGATGGGGTGTTTCTATATGGCCATGGCAATGAGTTAATTTACCCATTTAATGTCTCTCAAATGAAAATATGTTAAAAAAAAGAATAATGATATTTTCACTAGTTTATTACCCACAGGGGTAGAATTAAACTAATTCAATATATTTTTTAAAGTCAGATTACAAACATAACCAACATGTCTTATCTATCCATCTAAGTGCTACAGATAACTTGTATAACTTTCCTTTGAGGTTGAACTCTTCCCTAAGTAAAATGAAAATATTTTTCTGTATATATATAAACAAATACATTTATTTCATAGCTATATTCAATATATGACATTGTTATTTTATAAGTTATTTTATTCTAGTTATACATTAGCTAATGCTATTTTATTACTGTAAATTATTTTAAATATTAGTTCTGCCTGAAGAACTGACTTCATGTAATAGTAATAATCATAATAAATCACAATCCCTATTACCTCTATACCATCACCAACATTTACTGAACACCTTTCATTGATCCAATGTTGTATTACATACTTTTCATACATTATTCAAATTACTTAACAACATAATGTAAATATAAAATATATACATTACCATAATTTTTGCCATTTTTTATTATTTGAGACTCTTTAAAAAATTCAGATCTAACAAAGGCAAGTGATATGAAATAATCATAAGATATTGGTTTCATGTTCTTTCTCAGTATAACCTATTTTGGTTTTTCAGATAGACCTCTGAATCTTCAGGAGTTGAGGAGCTGGAGTATCATGATATGCATATCATGTGCAATATGTGGCACTGATTGAATAAGGACAAAGTAGTTCTAAAGAAGATATTTCAAAAACATTTCCAAAAGATTTCTCAATGTAAATGTTATCCTAACATCGAACTTCTCTATTAACTCTGAGTGTGTGTATGGTTATTATGTATATGTATATGTATTTATATATGTATATATGTATAATCGTTATACATTATAAAGGTTATAATACATTCTCACATCCCACCCATTTATAATCCATTTTTGTTCCTAAATGTACAAATGCCTACTTAGTGTTTAACTAGCTTGATACAAGAGTGAAAGAATATTCTTTCTCTGACTAACTTGTACATTTAATACAAATATAAATTACATTCTATATCATTTATAATTAGGTAACAAGTGAAACTGCAAACACTAAATGAAAGCATTAATTATAACATAATTGAACAAAAATTATACACTAGTAAAGTGGAGGACAAAGATATTTTTAACTTGAAAAATACCAAAATTTACTTAGAAGCAAATCAGAGCAGGTAAAAGTAGAAAAGATAAAGCATGTCAAGAAATATCCATGGAATGTAGTATTTCAATAAAATTGAAATTTAGGACAGCAGAGACTAAAAGTTCAGCAAAAACAAACAGCTACAGTATGATTTTAACAACAGTTCATCATTATTTTTTTATTTATTTGTGTATATAAAAACTGGAGTACAGACCAGAGGTGCATGGGGTGAGAGGACTGACCAGAGACAGAGTGGGGAACAGAACAGGCTGATTGACTGGAATACACTGCTGCGGGGAGCAGCAGGTGAGGCAGGAGAGGTCTGCTTCATTGGCTGTGGACCACTCCATAGTGCTGCACCTCAAACCCCTGTGCCACCAGGGAAACCCCCATTTTTTTTAATTACTGGATTATCATTGACTGTGTCCCAAATTTTTCCACTATATAATTTTACTATCTTATTATCTAAATAATTCTATACATACATATATATGTAAGCATATACCATTGTAAGCATATTAAGACTGATACCTATTAGGAGGGGTAAAGGGATATCCCTTCAGAGATAAAATATTTAAAATTGGATATTTCATTTTATTTTCTGGAAACAAACAAAACATTAATGAAATACTAATAAAGTGTTTCATTTCCAAAGAAGTTAGAGGCATGGATTTTGAGAAAGAATTGTGATCAGTAACCCCCACAGAATACTTAGTCTTTATATATGGAAGGTAATCTGCATTCTCCACTGATTTACTTTTAAAGCTTAAAATAATGACTTGCAGAAACTCCCTGTATGTATAGTTCCTTTCCCACTAGCCTACTTTGTAGAGTCTCGAGAACATCCTTCCTCCATGGTATTTAGCTGTCTTCAGCATTCCAATTCCTATTTAGTTCACTGAGTCACTCTCTTCATCTTTCTTCCTTTGCTATCAAACCTGGACAAAGGTGCCAGTTAAATTTTTGGAAAAGATCATTCACAGTGGACTATTTGAGTGGCAGCAATGATAGATTATTAACAACTCATAGAGAGGTGGTAACTATTTAGTAGGATCAATGCAATAAGAACATATCCTTTATGTTATTCACATTGATAGGGATTCTGTCTAAAACACTGTTATTTATTCCAAAGTAGATGGCTTATTTTCAAATAAGGAGAATAAAATAAAACTAAGGTAGATTGTTTCAGCAAAATACCATACAATTCCATTTAATACAGATTTCAAAAAAATAGGCAAATTTATAATGTTTAAATGCATAGGCTTAGGCATTAAAAATAAGTGAATACTCTAGACAATCATGGTAAGCTATGTCACTGCAATATCCTGTGAGAGCAGACTGTTTACTCATAAACCTTTTAGCTGAAATGCTGCATTGTCCATTTTACTAACACAGGGCATACAAACAATTAAAAGAGGACAATAAAAGGATATTTTGCAGAAAAAAAATATAGTGAGATGATTCAAATGATCTATTATTTCAAGATTTCTCAGTTATCCACTTGAATGCAACATATCACTTAATATATATTTGGGCAGAGGTGTGATTTTTTTTCACAAGGTAGAATGCCACAGTAATATATTTCTGCTTTTAACACTTTAGTAAATTATTCTTAATAACTTGTGTCTTTTATTCTAGGATTTCTTGTTCAAAGAAATTGCTCAATTTCATATATAAAACATATTTGACATGCCTTTATCAGTCATTTTTACTATAAGTACATGTGAATTTCCTTCTTCTTTTGGAGTGCTACAGCAGCATTCAGTGAAAATTAATCAAGTGAATTAAATTTATAAAAAATGCTACAATTTGCACTTAAAATTTTATCTCAATTGCATTGAGTTAATTTTTAAAAAACAGATCAAAATTTAATTTTAAGATTTATATAGGCAATGATGAAATGTTATTTTGGAAAACTACCTTTTTCCTGAAGAACTTTATCTAAAGTGTCTTTTTAAAATTAACCATATATTATTTAGCTCTTAGATGTAATTTTTTTCATCTTTGTTAATATAATTATCTACACTACTAGTCAAAAATATAACTACACAATTTGTTGTAAGTGCTATTTCTAATAAAGAAATACTTATATTATTTAAACATTTCAGGCAATCTCATTCCCCTAATAAAAGACATTCACTGCATATGTGAATCAAGACTGTAAAAACACTATCAAGGATATTTAAGAAATTAATGTTGTTCCATTATGGTGGATTTTGTCTGTTTATTTTTTGAGTAAGGCAGAACAAGGATGGATTTCTTTTTTGAATTGTGTGTTTAATACTACCATAATCAATTTTCTTAGTTAACAATATAATTAAATACATTTTACTTTGTGTGTAATGAACCTGAGAGAAAATATAAAATATTAAATCAATATAGCAGCTCTAGTGAGGTACCAGATATCAAATATTAAAATACATTGCTTAAAAAGAGACAATATAAAATCATATTTAATAGTTAACAAAATATTTTTTAAGATTTATTTATTTTATTTATTTAATTATGCATACAAGAACTGGGGTATAGGTCAGAAGTGTTGGGGGTAGGTGGGTAAGGGGATTCACCAGAGACAAAGTGGGGAGAAAAGGCGGTTCTACTACTGAAATACGCAGCTAAGGGGAGCAAGACAGGAGAGGTCTGCTGCTGCTGTGCCATGTGGGTTAGCTCCCTGGCCAGGGATCAAATTCAGAGGCTAGTGACAGCATGATAGAACTGAGATTTTAACGCGCGTGGCACCAGGGAGACCCAACAAAATACTTACTGAGATTGCTTTGAAACAATCTTCTAGGTACTTGGGCTATATCACAGAACAAAATAGACACATATCGCTGTCCTTATGGACTTAAATTTTAGCAAGAAGAGATAGGAAATAAAATGCAGACATAACAAATGAGCAAATTATCTGGCCTGTTAGAAGATGGCACTATTAAAAAAGAGAAAAAAAATAGAGCAAGTTAAAGGGAATGAGACAGAGTGTAGAGTGTAAAACATAATGCTATATATGGTAGTGTAGGTGACTCATTCAGCAGGTGACATCTGAAAGGGAAAAAAGAAATGAACAAAGCAGAGATCAGGGAGAAAAGCATTCCAGGAAGGACAAAGAGCTAGTGCAAAGGCCCAAAGGCAGGAGTGGTATTACCAGTGAAGCTAAAGCACAGTGAGTGGAGGGACACAGAAGATGAAGGCACAGAAACAAAAGGACCAGATTGTTTTAAGTTAAGGTCAACAAATGTTTCTATTAAAATCCCAATGATAGGTACTTTAGGCTTTGTAACCCACATGTTTTTTTGTTGCAACTATTCAATTGTACCTATGTGGTAGCAAAGTTGTCATGGGCAAATCATAGATTAATGTGACTGGTTATGTTTCAATTAATTTCATGGGTACTGGAAGTTGAATTTCATATAGTTATCATACCTATACAATACTAAAATATTTTTCAGCCATTTAAAAATGTAATACCAGTCTTCATTCAAGGACTATTAAAAATGGCAGTGGGTACATTCATCATGGAAGTAAACCCTTGGTTTGCCAACACTTGATGTCACATGGTTGGCTGTTGCAAGTACATTGCTTTTAGCCTTGTTGAAATGGGGCTCCAGTATGAGATTTTCAGCAGAACAACAATATAATCATCCTATACTTTTCAAAGATTATCCTGCTGTGCTGGAAAAGGAATAAAAGGGCAAGGATAGAGATAGGGAAGCCTAATAGAGGTCAATAGAGAATTCCAGGCAAGACCTGATGGAGGCTGAGACCAAGATGGTAGCACTGAAAGTGGAGAGAAGCAGTCACACCTGGGACCTGATTTGAAGGGGCATCCAGGAACCATCCTGACCATTTTATATGGAGTGTGTGAAATAAAATCAAGGCACTGAGTATGGCTCCTGAGCAAGTCAAAGAAAAATTGAAGACATTAGAATCAGATTAACCTTGATTGAACCCCCACCTCACCATTAATGTGAAATCAGTGGTTAGTTTCCTCAGAATAAAATAGGCATAATCATATTTAATTTGCAGAGGAGGTCAAAGCTGCAGAGCAAACATCGGGTATTTAGTGGTAGCACTTAACTGTGAGACGTGTGCTTCATACGTTGGCCATGATTAAGTGTCCTTTGACACAACAAGGCAGGTTGAGTCACGTCCTCACTGTGCACAGCCTAAGCACATGCTCCAGTGCCTCCTATTACCACTCTGGCCATACTTTTGTTGTGAGGCTGCACTGGAGTTCTTCCCACCCGACACCAGAACCCTTGCTTTTAACCATTTTATGCTTGCTTTTAAACAGGGAGAAACAATTATGATTCTTTTTCTATCACCAGACAACCAAGCAAAAAGTAACTTATTTAACACTCAGAGTCTGTCTCAAAACCAGACAGACTAGGTCATTGCTAGAAAAAGGAAGCAGAAAACAATAATTAAAGACACTTATTGAGAAGAAACTAAACAAGGAGTAAAGGGATTACATGTGTGCATGGGGAAGAAATTTAGGACTAGAAGAAGTTAAAACACATAAAACTTCACATTGAATGAACCTTGATTCTTGAAGACATGTTATCTTCCATAGGAAAAGAGAAAAATACAATTCATTAATTTTTTAGATAAATATTTTGGAATGCTAAAACCATGGCTAAAATTTGGGAAGACAAATAAACTAGATATGGCATCTACCTTCTTGTTAAAACCATCATTTTTTTATTAACAGGAACTATTTTCACTGGAGTTAAGGTTATCCTTAATACATCTGTAAAAAAAAATTAGAATCACAGAATCATATTTCAATTTCTTAGGAGAAAGGGTAAACTTTATTTAAGTTGCAATGGGGATTTTATGGATGTTAATTTCTTAAATGGAGGGTTTGTGACTAGGAAGAAGAAAACATTAAATATTAAGTATATTACATACTTGCTAGACATTTCTTATCATTCAGGTTATTAAAACATCATAAACGACAGCAGAAGTTGAGGGCATGAGGCAGCAGAAGAGAAAGAAAACTAACAAGTTACCATATAGGAAAGTTTCTGTCAGAGGGCAGTTACTGATCAACCAAAATCTCTTTAATGGAAAATATAAATACAAGAGAATATGCAACAACAACAAAAAATTGGGGATAAGATGACATATAAAGAAACACATTTGTGTGAGAGTAAATTTTTTTTTATTAATTCATAATCAAAATATAATGATCATTACATGAATATTAATGAGAAAGAAGAGACTATCTCGAGGGAGAGAATATCACATCAGAGGCAGTTTCTGTTGTACAGAGACCAAGAGTTTCAGCTATTGATAAGTTCTTCCTTTTTTCCTTAAATACTCAAATCCAGAGCCAGACCTCTCCCCCTGCTTTAGGCAGTGCTGTCGCCCTGTGCACCTAACTGCCTGCTGGCTAGTGAGTCTCTCCTTGATGAGCAGGCTGGGGCTGGTCCCAGGCAGCTCCCCTTTCAGCCTGACAGCTGCATATCCCAGGTGGTCTGACATTTGAGATGGAGGCTGTGGATAAGATTGAAGGTGTTTTGGGGAGAAGTAGGCTGTGAATAACACCAAGACTTCATCCAGATGGAATCACTCATGAGACAACCTGAGATACTCTATTACTGTCCATATGTCTTCTGGGTCTCCAAAGGCCGGGCTCCATTGATTTATTAGAAAACCACTATTTATGCTTTTGGCTCATCTCACAACAGCTACAGTAAAAGAATTTATCAGAAATGCTGCTGTTTCTGGCAGTTATTGGAATTTTATAAGTTCTTTAAATAAAACAGCCTCCATAAATATCCTAGTAAACATCAGACAATAAAGTAAATATTTGGGGGTGAGATTCAGTTCATTTCCTCTTAAGACTCACCACCTTTTTACAAGTTTCCTTCTGAGTGCAGCCTATGGCAAAACCTTTCTGGAACATACCTATTTCTGGAAAATAAATAAAGATAGGACTCCGAAGAAATCAAAATTACTGTATATAACTATACTAACAGCATTGCTTAAGCCCTATTTTTCCCTTGCAGATAAGCCTTGGAAGAATTATTTCATTGTTTTACCAGAACAAATAGTTGTTATTAGTGTATCTTATTTATAGATGGTTCTTTGAGGGACTATAGTAATACAGCAAAATATCAGTTATTTCATCACACTGGTGAATTTAATGAACCTGAAGGTGTGTGTTATTTTAGCACTTGCTGTAGCTCCTGTGAAAACCCAGTGGTGCTAAAATCTGTAAACCTGTCATTGCTTAAGTAATAACCTTGTTAAAAGCATCTTCATTTAACTTACTTTAGCTTCTGCAGGATGTAGGTTTTATTTTATCAGTGCAGAGAGTAGGTGTTTCAAACCCAAACCACTTATTGTAAATATAATTAATTGTAGTTCATTAATTTATTCTCAGTGTTATTGCTTTTATTTTAACACTTAGGTTAAATTAAATATTGTCTGGATCTAGTACCCATTTTCAATTTTTTACAAACTCTTAATTTATATTGAATTTCTGTGGTTACGGGAGTAAATTTTAGTCTGCACCAGTGAAAATGTTCATTTTAATCTTTAATACTCCTTTATGTGAGGCACAAGGGCCTCTTCTCCCCTCCCTTACATACAGCGTAGATGAAAAATACAAAGTGCATTTTTGTTAATCTACTTGGAATGAATTTGAGTTTATTTTTGCCTTATAAAAATATGGAGAAAATTAGATATTGATGGTAGGTGTTCAGAATTATCAATTGATTTCTACAAAAGCATATCTACAATTGTGCTTGTATAAACTGGCAATAAAAATGGGAGCTCCCTTCTCTTTACAATTGTTCATGTAAAGAGAGACATTGAGGGAAAAAAGGAGAGAAAGGAAAAGGGGAAGGGGAGGATGAAAACTCTAATTCTATAATTTGTACAATTACAAACCATAAGTCAAAAATAAACTTCCCTAGACAGGCTACAGCAAGGTCTGTGATAAAAGCAATGGGCTATCAACCACATTGAAATCCTTCAACTACTTTGAAATCTTTGGCTAATTTCAATAATGCAGTCAGTATATACATTCCTTAACTACATCTAAAAGAATGTTATGAAAGGGGTTGATGGCCAACCTCTCCTCTGCTCATTGCTCACTGAAGTAAATTAAACAGCTACTAGCCTGATAAGTAGGTTAATATGTACACCAAATATACTTTTCCCCAAAAGGTATCAATAAAAATACAGTATAAAAGTAGTATAATAGGCCCATGTGACAATCTATCAAACTATCAAGGTCATTTAATTTGGAATTCAATATTTTTTCCTATGACATGTAAAAAAAGACTATGAAATTATTTGTTATGTTAAAATCTTGAAATATTGAATAGTAAATGATGTTCATCTCTAAAAAAGATATCTCTACCTTAACATCAATGTTAGTGCCTTATAATATAAAAATGATTAAGCCAATTATTATAATCTTCCATAGTTTTATAAAATCAAAATATTATAAACCTGATATTAATCATTACCTCTACTTTCTCTAACTATTAAAGATGAGTTTAAATTTGGGGCTAGAGAAAGTCAAATGAAGGAATGCATCATGAATAAGACAATTTTATGAGTTATCATGAATGTTAAAACTAATAATTTCTTAAGCATTCTTTCCTATTTATGATTTTGTCCATTAGATGAATTTTTTAGAATTATTAATCTAATTATTTGAAGTGTGGGTCACTCAAATAGTACATTTAAATATGTGTGAAAAATTTGTTTTAAAATTGTATAGGTACTATTGCTATTATTATCAACTGTTGTAATATATCTACTTCTAAACATTTTTTTAGTAACTCAGTTAATGTTTATATGCCTTCATTAAATGACATTTTAAATTGGAATATTAAATAACCAGGTTAATTTTTGTTTGGCCTGACAGTTAGTATAGTTTCTAAATAATAGCTGGACAAGAGATTATACAATTGTTTCTTTCAATAAGATACACTTTGAATGTACATTAAAGTTAGAAAAATTTAATGAAATTCACACTTATATCAAGGATTTTTTTAATTAAATCTATTGGTTGTTGGTAACTGTGAACTCTTAAGAATAAACACCTGCAGTGTTTTATTATGTAAAAAGGTGGTTTAATTGCATCATATTTATCACAGACAAATCAGGCCCTATTCAGAAGATAATAATGACACAGTAATTGGATCAGTAATTGATTCAGGATGATTCAATATTGTACTAATAATCATAAATACTGCTGTCTTTTGCTTTGATACAGAGCTGACATACTAATATAGATTGCATTTAGAGCAATAAATATTAGGGAAATGGATCTAGTATTAATATTGAGAAACTTAGTGTGGTAATGCCAATCAGAAAAGGGTATAAAGCAGATGCACCACTAGGAAACATATATATTTTAAATTATAATAAGAATTTAGTTATGTAATTTATTGGCTTATTGTAACCAGTTATTCCTGAAACCAGTATCTTCAATATATGGAGGGGAGAATATTTCTTTATTTTCCTTGTAAAAATGATTATTCTTTGGGAGCAATATAGTTTTACATTTGATCCAGTCTAGTTACCATGGATGATGTGACATGATGACCTGGTGGGCAAAATTATTCACATGCCAGTCATGTAATGATGGATAAGAAAATCATTCCCATTACCACCCTGTGTTCAGTAGACACTTGGCGGTTAAACAGGACTATTTCTTAGCCAGTGTGGTGGCAGCCTTTCAATAAGAGCCAAAGGAGGGGGAGGCTCATTATGTAGGAAACAATGATCCTTATTCAATCAACATGGAAACTTGCCTTACAAGAGCATGTTGGACAGCTCTAGGCTGGAACAAAAATGGCATATCCCCTTTTATCAATGGAACAGAAACCCAGGATCAACATGCCTGACTTGGAATACTGCCTACTGGTAATAGAAATGGATATATTCAGGCATTTGTTTATTTGTGATAATTTCTGTAGGGGGTAGGGAGTGCTTACTGCCTACCTCTCCTGGAATAAGTCTTTTCTGTGAGAGAAGTAAAGAAGGGCAGCTTGCAGGTGCCAGCAAAGTCTATATCTACACAGTAATAACTCTAAAGTTACAAGACAACCAGAGAGAACCAATTAGATATGTAAAGTTTACCTGACATTGCTATTATTTTAGATTAAACATGGGATAGTTGTATGCACAAAATCTTTGTACAAGACCAAAATAATATCATAGGGTATAGAACCAATGCTTCCTAGCAATTATCCCAAACATACAGGCACATTTCCTAAGAATAATAGGGTCTGATAGGATTTATGAATTTAAACTCATTTATGCATCATTTGCCTTTGGGTTTTGTTATTTACAAATTTGGAATTTGAAATGGCATTTACTCTCAAAAGGACATTATGAAGAAAATGAATATAAAATTTGTCAAGTTTATAATTTATACAAATATTCCAAGAATATTGTTTCTTTCACATATAATTTATATCTGTTGTATTTATTCGAAGAATGTTGAGAGGTAAACACAGGGTGCAGTGATTATTTTCTCATTGCCAAGATCAAGCAGGAAGTAAAAGTGCCTGAAAAGCTCACTGGAAGAAAAAGAGGCAGAAGGTATTATATCAGCGTCCTCAAAGAGATTTGAACAATTCAATGATTCTCATTCAAGGCAGCAGGCTTCAGCCTATCCTGATATTCTCAATCTTCCCTCTTCACTGCAAGGTATGGATGGCATAATTTTCTCAGCATACACTCAGTTGACTCTTTCTAATGGCATCCATGTTGGTGTTATTTTCTACGTAGGCTTGGAGGGATGTCTTCATCATTTGCAGGAGTCTGGGGTTATTGCCAAAGGCAATGATCCAACTCCACACGCCAGGGAAATAGATAATTTTGGTTCCCGAATCAGCATTGCATCCAGTAACACCTGAGCAGTGAAAATCCTGTGGTGTCTTCATTCAAGAGCCAGGAAATTCCATGTGTTTATGGAATCAAGTTCTCTACTAAGCGAAGTGACTGTTTATTGTTAAGTATCCATGGAAGAAAAGCAGCAGTCAAATAGCAGCTAGCCGGTCACACACTCAGTGTGTGTCTATGCCCCAGTGGCTCCAGTTCTGAACCAACTGCTCAGGAGTTACAGGGTAACTAATTCACTTGGTCCTATGTCTCCTGAAACTCTACATGTAGTTGTGGTTCACTGGTTTAGTGACGTGAATGAAGGGAATTCACTGCACTTCAAATCTCTCATTACACCTTAATTAGGACCCCAGCTAAAAATATCAATGTTTTAACAACTGTAGCAGACAAGGTTTCTTTTCTTTCTTTAATCACATATTGTAAAGAAGATTGAAGTAGTTTATCAATGTTTTCTTCTTTTGTTTTTCTCCCAATTGAGAATCCACAGCTAAGTAGACTAACATAAAAACGAAGGCTGCGGACTTTCGGTTTTAATTCTCAACTTTGTCAGCAACGGAGTAATAGATGACAACCGGAATCATAGGAAATTTATTATTAAGGAGTAACGAATTTGTAATCATTGCTTTTTATTGTTGAATTTTATTTTCTATGCTTGACAGTTGTTAAGTGGTTTTTTTCTTTTTTTTTAACAGAAATTTTGCCACTGAGGCAAATTGTACTTTTTCCATTTGTTAATTAAATTCCCAATTTTTAAAAATTATATTCATTTTGACTTAAAAAATTGTCTTTGAATCACCAGTTTTACCAGTGTCCCTAACTTGGGACACCTGAGTATCTCCTTTTGTGAACAGAGGTATATTGTAGTAACTCATCTGAATACTTGGTAATATTTCTGTCACAAATAATAATTTAAAAAAAAAAACACCTAAGGTTTTACATGTCAGTATAACAGTCTTTATAGCAAAATAGGAAGAATATCCTGTTTTACCTACTTATAATTATTTAAATGTTAACCTTCCCCCTAAACAATATTGCAATAAATTTCCAATTAACAACAACATATAATTGAATCATAACTTTAAAAATCCACCTTTAAATCAAAGAAAGAAGACAAACAATACTAAAATTTAATCTGTCCTTTGGGGCAGGAGACAGCTTACAGGTTCTACTCAGTCAGCTAAGTGACAGTCAGAAAAGATCATGTGACGGGGTCTAAAAACTAATTAATCTCCATAAAGCTGTAAGTGAGGTAGGTAAGATGACTTGAAATCTGATTACATTATTGCATTTAAGGGGAAAAATGCAGCATGTATTTTTCATGTTGATTTTAACCACCTGAGCCCTTAATGACATTTTGTACCTTCGAAGAAAACTCATATTTCATCTATATTTAAAAAGAAGTACAAAGATGCTACTGTCATTAGTATATGATTTACGTGTTTGATATAAATAATATAAAGATGAGTCATGTAGACTGCCTTTGTAAAGTTTTCAAAAAATAAGTAATTCTTTGAAAAGTAGATTCACTATAAAAAGGAAGACATAAATCCTTAGATTAAAATAAATTGACAAAGATATTTAAAGGAAATAATAATTTTACTATTCCCATCCCTACTTCCATAAAAAGCAAATTATTAGGTAGTATATTTTAGTGATTGGACATTTATGTGGTACATGTTTATTAGTTCTAAAAGTAAAATTCCATTCAAAATACTTCTGAAATTTTATTAAAATAAGGTATTCTCTACAGTGTCCATTATTCTAGTCACACCCTCTGAATGCTAGCATTTATTCAGAATCCCATGGAACTTTCCAGTATATTTCACAGCTAATTCTTTTTTTATATTGTTTTTATATTTAAGCAAAGAAGGTTCCAAGGAATGGTTTATCAAATGCAACCTTCTTTCATCTGAAGTAGAACAAGGGTTATGGAGTAATAACTTGGAACATTATATCTAGAATCCCTTGAAAAAAATTCCTTACTGAAATGAGCTTACCCTGAAAAGTAGGGGTATGTGTATGTGTGTGCATATGTTTGTGTTTGTGTGTATATTCTGGGTGTGAATTTATGTGCATGTAAGAGAGTGAGAGATTCAGAGATTTGGAGTTTTATTAATAAATAATATTTGTTACAACTTATGTAATGCATAAACTATAAAAATTTTATTTGAAAAAATTAGTATGCCATATTTTAGTAAAAAGTACAAGCCAGGGAATTTATTACTGCTGGGTAATTCATTGTCAACTGAACACAGAGAGATGACAAGCAAAATATATTTACTAATCTGTTTCACTACAATTACAATTTTTTCATAATATAAGTAAATGTAAAGAGCTGAATCATGAAAATAGAGTCTTTCTTTAGAATCTGAAAGCACTTTAGAGATGGTGTTTTTGTTTTTGTTTTTTTTCTATATTTTACACAAACAACATTTTGTGAATTAAAATATATTCACTATTTTAGGACAAATATATTTTTCATCTTGGCAAAAAGAGTAAATGTTATTTAAGCTTTAGCAGTATACAAACATTGATGGAGTGATGGAGTAGGGGTAATTTAAGATTCAGATCCACAGAAATCTTTTGCTCCTTTGAATTTTTTTCACTAATATCCATAAAGTGCCTGTGCTTCCATATATGAGGACAGGTGTGCGTGAAGACATATTTGCACATAGACTGAGATCAGCAGTGTCTCTCGGACTCCAGAGGTGTCTGCACTAGACAGATGATGAAAAAGCCATGAGATACTGTGTCAGGAAGGGAAGTTACTCCATCTTTTCTGACCTCTGCCTCCACACCCATCTAATCTCCTCTGTACCCCTTCCTATTATACTCTAAATTTCCACTTTGCCCTTTAGATACAAAATATGGAAAACATTTTCCATGACCAGAATAAGCAGCTACATCCTGAGTTCAGTGAATATTTTTAGGCTGTTCTGTCTGCGATTGTAACTTTCTATGAATGATGATATCAGTTAAATTATTATTACAGTTATTTAGGATTAAGTTATCACTGCTTAACTATCTTAGGTCTATATTTCTAATCACTAAAGCATTAAAAGAATCCATGATAACTGATAATTAGCAAATATCATGGTTAAAAGTGAAGGAGGTGAAAGTAAAAACCATGACATTATGGAGAATTCTCGATGCTTATCTTAAAAATTTCTAAAATATTCTATATGTAAAATAAATCACACAAATATCATCTACAATTATTTTTAATGCTTTCAGTGGGAGTAGGGTAAAACTGAGGTATAAATTTGAATGGACATCTTTCTGTTAAACTCTAAATTCTAACCAGAATTCTATCATGGAATAGTGCATAAACGTTGATCCTTTCCACCAACAGTAATATAGAAGAGTGTTTTGAAACAATACATAGTCAACTCACTGAGCTCACATAATCAAACAGGCAAAGCTTGTCACTTGAGATTGAGAAAAAGGAGTTAAAAAAAAAAAAAAAAAGATGGAGGCTTCAGAGATAAAGCTGATAAAATTCTCTACCCTGATTTCTCTACCCTTAACTTTTTTCTGTACAGAATTGTTCAGCAGTCTTAGAAATTCTGAGATCCAAAAATGTGTCAGCAGTACCACATTTTGAATTCTTTAGGTGCTTTAAAATACCCGCAAAGGCTTGCTTTATCTATTTATTTGCATAAATTGCATAAGTTGCCAGCCCTTTAATTGGAAACCAAATTTTGTTATGGTTGTGCAGTTATAGTTCTTCTGTTTCTTTTCTTCTTTAATTTTTCTGTCTGAGAAGGTATGTCTAATATATCTGAAATTTGGATTTAAATAGAGACCTAGTTTGACAATCGAGGGGCTGATTTATGAAGCACCAAGATTCTTAATTGGTAGTTTGATTTGAGTGTTTGTATTTGTTTGTTTATTTATTTATTTACTCATTTCTTCATTTATCTACTTATAGACAAGACATTAGATAAAAATCCATTTGATAGCACTTTAATGAGAAAGATGGTAGGCAAATTCTCATTTAATATAAAAACCACTTCAACTATTAATCATGATTACAGAAAATTCCCATTGTGACAGAATGTCATTTAACTTCCAAAAACTAGAGGCAGTGACAGCATACATTTTTTCAAAGCTCTACTATGTAATAATTTTGCGTAAGGAAAGATTGTGCAACCTAATCTTTGAAAGAACTTAAATTACCAATCAAATATACATAACCTATTTCATCTGTTAGGGTCTTGGTTTTATATATTATTTTGACTTTGTTTTAACAAATATACTTGGCCATAATGAAAATAAACCTGCTGAAGTCTCTGAGGTCTGAGACAAGCTATAACACATTTCTGCACCACGGGGTGGGCTCCAGGGATACCCACTGAGAAAATGCATGCCCACTGAGCATGCCCAGACTATTAAAATGAATTGACATGTTAATGCTGACAGGAAAAGAGCACAAGAGAGCTTGCTAAATTACTGCTCAGTCAGGCACTAGGAATTCCTGAGTGGCTAACTCCTGAGCAAAACCCACAGCAAGCACAACAACAACAAAACTTTATTGTCAAATGCACCAAAAACAAACAAACACTAACAAGGTTGTCATGTTCGTAATCCACCTACCCATAAATCATACAGATTTTAATCATACCTGCCACCTTAGCTGCTTATCCCCAGAGAAATTGTTTTCTTTTTGCTCCCTCCTTCATTCGCTTTCAATTATCTAGAAGCTGTTTCGTGTGTTTATTTATTTATCTAAAGTTCACATACAGTATGCATGCACAAATTTTCTCCAGGGGTCTGGACCAGGCAGATCATACAAGGATGCAGTGGAGCATAGCAGCTAACAGCTCAGATGAATGTACTCAGTCTCAAAAAGCTGCTTTGGACCATGATGACAAGGAAAGGGGAGGACAGAAAGTAATTAGAGTGTGTACAATGATTGATTATGGCTTAATATTCAGGCATTTCACCTTTAGACCACTATAGGTAGACTTAGAGCATGATGAAATAGGAAGGCCATGTGGTTTGTGACGAGTGAAGAAGAGAAACTCCTTTACACATTTAAGTCATTAACTTTCTCTTGTGTGAGGTGGAATAAAGTTAATACACTTTTAGACATGGATGTTTGATCAGTTTACTGCATCCGAGAATTGTTCAAAATCTCAAATATTAAGATGAGCATAAGTAAATGACTTTTAGCTTCCAGCAGGCAGAGGAAAGATGAAAGGAAGTTGCACACTTCAGATGAAATTTCCAATCTTGCCCAAGTGTTGTCTTAGTCCGATGAACAACCTCAGAAAATAATACCAATTTGGCTACTCAAGGAATAAGTAGTGAACTGTTCTTGACCTTGTTTCAGCTTGAGAAGCGGAAAGAGTTACACAGATGCACTGTGAAGTCCATAGCCTTAGACACAAAAGTCATTTCACAATAGAAAATTAGGCAAAAACAGGTATGTTTGATATGGGAAATTCAAAAGAAAGAAAATTTTCACTCTATTTGTCAAATTTGAGGGGTTTTGATACTGTGTTGTGTGTGTAAGTCACGATGGCTTTTTATGCACATTCTGATCTATATTTACCACGCTGTGTATTAGCTCCATCTCTAGATAGAATCTGTTTAGAACACCCATAGAAATTAAAAGGATCACATGGAGTTTGACATTTTGCAAAATGAAAGAATAATGGATGTATTATATTGTGTGTTTTTTTTTCCCTTTTAATAAAAATGTCTAGCTGGCCCTTGGGAAGCTTGGCTGGAAGTTTAGATGGCTGAATCATTTTTCTTCCTCTTTATGCTCAAAAGATTTGAGGATGTAATTTCTTTGGCTTCATATTTCTTTTGGTATTTCAGTAAATTTGAGTTATCTTTCTTGCTTATGATCATAAACTACATAATCCATGTTTACCCTAAAATAATTTGGTATCTTATATTTACTTAGCATCTTATATCCAAATACCCAGAAAATCGAATCTTTCTGTTCTATTTGCTTTTTAACTTTTTCTTTTTATAACTTTGATAAAAGATGTGTCACAAAACACAAGGACTATTTGGCATTTGACCTCAAATTGGATAGAATAAATAATCCATATCATATGGGATATAAAAATTTAGTATTCCAAGGTGTCAGACTATTTCTACTAAAAAGCCACTTACATGAATACTTCTGAGTGTGAAATCAATTGAGTCACATTAATATTCTACCATGATTCATCTATATTTTGTAGTCTGTAATCATGATTTTCTATTTTGTATAATTTTCCCTAAATTTTTATATTCATTAATTGATTTAATAGTTACCTAGGAGCACCAAATATGTATCAAGTAGGTGTCGGATTATTATGTCTTAGAAGAGATTGTCCTTAATTGTTGCCTAGAGATAGACAGATCAATCTATATTTATCTATCTATACATCTATCTAATTTTTTTAAATACCAATTTCAAAGTCCAAGATTAAACAGACCACAGTTTTAATCCATTCAAATAACTAAAATATGCCAATTACTTTTCCAGTACTAATGAAAAATGGCCAGCAAAATTTTGATTATCCAAGTCTCACATGGGGGAGAAAAGAAGCAGCCCAGGGCAGACCAGAAAGCAGCACAGAATTGTAAGATATCCCCATAAAGACTGAGATGAAGGAATGATTAAAGGAACTGAGGAGAATGTGAAATAGGGAAGGAATATTTCAAGAAACGGAATCCAACGCTGTCAAAATGTCAAACAGCATAAGGACTGAAAAGGGTCTTTTGGTTTAGTAAGATGTTAGTATCGATCTCGCACTGGTAGTGGATAGAAAGCCAGATTGCAATGGTTTTAGAAATAAACAAGAGATAAAAATGAAGAAACAACTAGCGCAGCAAAAATATTTTAAAGACTTTTTCAGTAAGGGGGCACAGAGAGATACTACTTTAGCTCACGCCGGGTTCTGGACTGGAAGGCTAATGTCAGGTACACACACTACAGTTATTCCAACTATAGTTTGTGCCAGGCTCTCCCTGGTGTCACGCAGCACACGGTGCAGCCTTATAGAGTGGGGCTGTTTCTGTTCATTCATTTTTAAAAAGACAGAGACTTTGGTATGCTGATGTTTTCCATGGAAAATACCCAACACTGAAGAACAGGTTGGAGGTTAGAGATAAAGAGAGATTCAAAGCAAGTATATTCAGGGATTGACTACGGAGGCAAGAACTCCTCTTTTTATTTAGACAAGAGTGAATTCAAGTCAATGTGTATCACTTGCAGTTCTTCCACACTTGCAGCCATGGACTAGCTGCATAAAACACCCTCCTGCCACCTTCCTCCAATTACTTACAAATCTTATCTTTATAAACGTTCTTTTTGCACCATCAACATGTGGCATCATTTATAAAAGAAGAACATTCTGTTTCTTTCACTGTTGTACCCCGAATTCCTAGAGTGGTGCCCATGAAGGCACTTATTTAATATTCATGGACTTTTTGGCTATTTTATAATACAGCTATTTGTAAATTGTGGTCCTTTTTTTAAAGATACTATTGTTTGAACAACAGCCAATTCTCATTTAACATGTGGGCAGATACTAATTTTATTCAAGTGTTTCTACCATCTTTACCATAAGAGAATCAAGAATGATTAGCAGGTTATAGTTCTAGCATTTGTCTTGCCAGGGAGATATCTTGTGTTGTACTTGTGACTTGGGAATTGTCAATCATATATGTGGCAAGATTGTTTTTGGAGATAATGAGAAATGTGTCCTTGCTAATAATGAAAAGAAACTTGGAGGAGAAAAAGTGCCATATTTCTGCTTTACATCATTTTATATGCATTTTATACCTGAAACTAGGGCATCCATCTTATACACATGATATCAGAGAGATTTGGGTCACTGAGCAAGTAAACCCTGACTTTTGTGACTCATTCAACTGTGTTCACAACCACTCTGCAAAGTGCCAAGAAAGGTGGAGATGATCTCCACACTGCCTAATGTCAAACATTTACAACTGCCTGATCTGGAACACAGCATACGCACATACAGGTGAGAGGACTCAAAAAGACTGAAAAACTATGTTTCTTTCCTGGAAGGTTGTCTGGGGACAGGCTCACTTACAAGTTGATTCAGGCTGTGGGAAGATTTCTAACAAGATGATTCTTATATAATGTAAGTCTCCCTTGTAGCACAAGGGGTTGTCACAGTACTATGATGAAGCTCTTTGTAGCCACTGCAGCACGAGTTCAATCCCTGCCCAGGGAGCTGACCCACATGGCGCAACAGACCTCTCCTGTCTTTGCCTGCTGCTCCCCTCAACAGTGTATTTCAGGAGATCTGCCTGTTCTGCTCCCATCTGTCTGTCTCTGTCTCTGACCCCCATGCCTCTTGCCTATGCCTCAGAACTTACATACATAAATAAATAAATCTTAAAAAAATGATTCTTATATATGGGAACATGGATGGATCTGGAGGGGATTATGATTAGCGAAGCAAGTCAGAAGGCAAAAGAAAAATACCAGATGGTTCCTCCCTTAGGAGGAATATAA
>JAGFMF010011727.1:239985-335914 GCA_019455555.1 Galemys pyrenaicus | reverse complement strand
GATGGTGATGGGGAATACATGGGGATTACAATTAATGGCAAGTATATGTAAATTTTAAAATATTTTAATAAAAGAAAAAAAAATGAAATAAAAAAAAAACAAGTATATATGTATCAGAATGTTGAGAGTGACACCCTGTCACTTAGGGTATATTCTACTGATTAAGCGAAAGGTACAGGTCCCACCCACAGTCTAGGGAAGAGGGCTATACAGAGACTTGAAAGTGAGGCTAGTTAGACCCAGCTTCTGTCTATTGTCTGCCATCTGGCTATCAATGATTAATGTCCATCCAACATACAAAATATATTCAACCCCTCCCATGTCCTCAAGAGACTCATTTCTTTATAGCACCAGCTCAAAATCTCAAAATTTAAATCTGCTTTAAGTAAATGAAGTTTCTGGATATAATGTATAAAGAATGACTTGCTTTTGATGTATTCCTCTCCTTCACTAGCTTACTTTTAACACATTCATCTCCATAAAGTCAAAATAAGCTCAACAAAAAATGGTGGAACCGACTGAAAACAGCATTTTTGGACATTCCAGTTCAAAAGTGGGGAGGAATAGAAGATTGAAGTCTCAGCTTCATGGCAGTTCTGAAATGTAGCCAGACAAATATTGGTTGTTTCTTGATTAGATTTCTACTATTGGGAATAATTCTTTGTGACTCTAGGCTCCATCTTCTGATTGTGTTCTGCTTTTGATTTACTCTTCCCTTTTCACAAAAGATAGCACAGAATTGCTGCTGAGTAGCTTTATCAGCATTTCCTGCCACTAGAATTTTGGGGATCTGAAAGCTTCCCTTCATAGTGTACTGTGTCCTTTTTAGTCTAATCTGCTAGAGACTTCATTGAAATAATTTCCTCAAGTACTTTCTGGGTCTCCTGTGGATCTTAATGGAGTTCACCTCATTAGACAAAAAGCAGGCCCACAGATGTTTCTGAGATAGTCCCCTTTCTACCTTGATGTCCGCTAAATAGCTATGGATGCCATACTTAACTTAGAAATGTATGGTTTGGTTGGTAAAATTTGTAAGTCACACAGTTAATCTCTTGAAAGGTTCCCCGTTGTAATAATGCCCTAAACTTTAATCTTTCTGAGACTATGTAGTGAGTTTAGAGTCACACCCTTAATTTTTTTCTCCAGGATCAAGGTTTCCTGACAATGAATCTGTTAATGCTATATTTTTTTCATTTGAAGAGACTGATAATTTTTGAAAATCTTTTTAGCAGCTAGTCCTTCAATTTACTTCTCTCTTCTCAGTTTACTTTAATCAGCAAGAATAAACAAGGCAGCAGCACCTTCAGCAACCTGATTGGAAATCAAATATATAACCGAGTTCAACACTTATAAGCTCAACTGTCCATATAAATACAGGAGACAATTTTGCTGAGCTTTTTGCCATTATATAGTAAAAATCCCTTTTCATCTGCTTTCCAATAACATGATCCTCACTTCACTGATAGTATTTTTAATACACAGATATCTGCTAATGATCTGTTCAAGGCTATCTAGCCATTCTCTGTCAAGTTTTATCAAAATTCCTCCTGCACTTACCTCCAGTCCTTTTCCAAAGCCACTCATGAATTTTTAGGTATTTTCTATGCTATGTGAAAAGTAACCACACTTTAGTGTCTTAAAGTAGCATATTCCAGCTGCTGTGACTCAGCAGTCCAGGTATGACCTGACCAAATCCCCTGAAAGTGCAATCAAGGTGGGCCTGCCTCCCTGATGGTGCAAGGGGTTAAGCATAGCACTATGAAGCATCTGCAGTCACTGCAGCATGATTTCAATCCCCAGATAGGAAACTGACCCACATGACGCAGCAGACCTCTCCTGTCTAGCCCACTGCTCCCCTCAGCAGTGTATTTCAGTAGATCTTTCTGTTTTGCTCCCCACTCTGTCTCTGGTGAATCTTTTCATCCCCCACTCTTCTGGCCTACACCCAAATTCTTGTATGCATAAATAAAAATAAATCCTTTTTTTTTTAAAGGCAAAGTTAAAACAAGGTTGTTAGAGTGGGCGCTAATCCAACATGGCTGGTGTCCTTATCAGAAAGGAGATTAAAAGACAGACATATACAGAGGCATGATCATGGGAAAACACAGGGACAAGATAACCATGTAGAAGCCATGGAAAGCAGCCTCAGAAGAAATCAACCCTGCTGATACCTTTATCTTAGAACTGTGAGGAAATACATTTCTACCACTTAGTCACACAGCTGTGGTACTACATTATGGCAATCGAAGCCAAAACTCACTCAGTGAGGTCTTTGGGCATCTCGTTAGTATCCATCTTCCAAAATGCAGGGCGGTACTATTGAGACATATTCCTAAGAAACCCTCCCCTGAGGGCCTTAATCCTCCCAGGAAGTGGGAATCAGAAGGGCAAACATATGGTGCTCCAGAATTCCCAATGCCATTGCAGAGAGTAAGTTCCACTTGAATGTATTTTAGAGATTGGAAGTCTACTTCACTAGAGTTTTCCAAATTTAAAGAATCTGTGTAGACTATCAATCATCATACCCCAGGAATTTATAACTCTTGTGGAAGTTTCTTTTTTTTTTTTTAAAGATTTATTTATTTATGCATACAAGCACTGGGGTACAGGCCAGAGGTGTGGGGGGGTGAGAGGATTCACCACAGAGATCAGGGAGCAGAACAGGCAGATCAACGGAAGTACACTGCTGAGGGGAGCAGCGGGCACAGCAGGAGAGGTCTGCTGTGCCATGTGGATCCCCTCCCTGGCCGGCAGCAGGGATCGAACTTGTGCTGCAGTGGCTGTGGTTTGCTGCAGTGACTGCGGTTTGCTTCATAGTGCGCTGCTCAACCCACTGCGCCACCAGGGAGACCCTCTTGTGGAAGTTTCATCAGTTGTTTAATAGAAGTGGACTGGGGCCTCCACAGTGGTGCAAGGGAGTAAGCACCGCACTAGGAAGCATCCGCAGACACTGCAGCACCAGTTCAATCCTTAGCCTGGGAGGTGACCCACATGACACAGCAGATCTCTCCTGCCTTGCCCACTGCTCCCCTCAGCAGTGTATGTCAGTCAATCTGCCTGTTGTGTTCCCCACTCTGTCTGGTGACTCCTCTCACTCTCCACACCTCCGGCTTAAACCCCAGTTCTTAAACAAATCTTTAAAAAAGAGCCAGACTAGTACTTAGAGAGAACTAAAATCACCTCTTCTTTAATATAAATCAGTTTGGGAACTTTGTACAAATCTCCTCAGGTCTCTGACCTTTTTGATTCATCTTTTTGTTCATAAAATTAGAAGTTTGAACAAAATGAATCAGATTCCTTTCCAACTCTCAGTAACATAAATTGTCAGTTTGTACAATTTTTTTGTTAACAAATTTGCTTCTAGTTCTACACCTATGAGGTAGAGAGAAGATAATTTATTTCTATATTAAAGATATTATAATTCCATATTAAACAAAGTTTGTTCTAATAATGACAAAGATTTCTGATGATTAAAAACAAAACATATATTTTTACTGAAAAGGAACTCCACAGTATTTCTGTAGCATTAGAAAGATGTATGAGAGCTACATTTTGAGCATGGAGTGCAGTTTCTATTCTCAGTTACATATCTTCGAGAAAGCAAATTAAATTAGACATAATAGATTGGGTATTTTCGTAAGTTGTCAGTAGTAGTTCCCAGACAATTTTAAGGGAAAATATTTTTGCATCTGAAACCACAAATAATAGTTTTATCCTTGTGTTTTCAGAGATGAGTTTATGTGTAATGTCTCTTTGGTGATTGTGTAAAACAAGTGACAATTTAGAAATACACCTCTTTTGTTCAAATGCCAGGGACCTCATTTGTATTTTTACTGTTTTCAGTTTTGTCACTCACTGATATGAGAATTTTAATCAATCAATACTTTTTATCCCCACACCTGTAGTCTGAATTTGCTGCCATAATTAAAAATTTATAATTTTGCTGTATTCTGTCATAACTCAGCCTGGCAACTAAGTACACATTCACCTTCATTCACCATAACATTCAAAATGTTCATTTCCTATAGGCAGTGGTTCAAAATTTGAGGTCAGCATGAGCTAAAAAATACTCTCAATGTTCCTTGAATTCTCAGTTGTCACCTATCCTGGTTCTTTGTCTTCAGTTCCCACAATGAAGGTCCCTGAACAGAGCTCAAATGAATACTTAAAAGGCCAAAATTCTAAAGTTATCTCAGGCAGGCAAGCAAGAGACACTGATGCAAATGAACTCTCTAATGTAGGGGTGACAGGCAAGGAATCATTGGCAGTATTTGCCGAATTATCCAAGTCCATAGGGGGCAGGATACCACCTGGTTGTGATCTTCTACTAAAGTAAACTCAGGGACCAGCCCTTATAAAATGAAACGGGCTGCAAGGGAACAGCCAAAGTGACGGCAGATTTTGTGTTCAGTGACCGTATGGTTTTCATTATCTTGTTCTCAAGGAAGAATTCATCCAAAGAACAACCAAATGAAAGCAATGTGTAAACCATGTCAACCCATCCTTGGATGAATGTGCCAGATTTGCTCCATTATCTAGTGGTGATTGTATAAAGGTGGGGAAAGGGGAGAGAAGTTGGAAAAGTAAAAGTAGTGGAAAAAAGACGCTATGGTAGGAGCAAGGGGAAAGAAATGTGTCAGCCATTCAGCTGTCTCATTATGTAGCTTCCCACACTCACCAAAGATGTAATTCATCCTGCAGGTGCAAACATTGTTGGCTTTCTCATGGACTCTTGACGGATGAACCGGATGTATGTTTTCTTACCCCAGATGCTCTTTAAGAACACCGGCAATGAGATAGAGTATTGTGTGCACCTGAATCAGCACATTCACTGAGTCTTATTTGTCTTATTTCTTGTTTAAAGCACCAGTAGTGTTGTGCACAGAGCAACAAAAAGTAGGCAGAGGGCTTTTTCTTTTAATAAGAGAAATGGCCAATCTAAACACCTTTTTTGAGTCATTCTTTGTAAATGTCCCTGAAATATGGCTTTACAGTTCTGACTATTCATCACTAAGAGATACTCCAGGGGACAATTATAAGAACATATGACAATATTGCATCCTGTAATACAAATCGTCCTTATGAAAAACCTTCCTATAACATTTTTCTACTGTCAATTGAAGGTAAGAGGTCTTTTCAAGTCATTTCAATAGATAACTTATAAGAATGAGAATATTCATTCCCTCTGAATTAGATTCCCCTTCCTCTCCAAGTTCACTGGTTCCACCAACTTCCAAGATCCTGAGATCCCAAACAAAAGTGACTATTTTGGGGTTGAAGTCCATTGACTCTTGGCAAAAAATGACTTCCTGGTTCAAAGAAAAAAGGCTTGCAGAAAAGCTCACAAGCCTTCTTAGACATCAAATGGGTCTTACGAAACCACATTTTGATGAGCTAAGTGTAAATGAATCAGAAACACATGGATTAAATTTCCCTTGAAATACACATGGGTTTGAAAATTAAGGAAAAAGTGTTTAGCTAAATGTGTTTTGGGTTTCCTTGAACTGAAAACATTTGAAAAAAGTTGAGGCATTTGCTAAACCCTAATACACTGTTGTGTTTGCTCAACCCTCCTCCAAATCAATTAAATTTCCACGAGGCGTCCTTCATTCCCTCGTGGTTTATCTTGTCACCTCTGTCTTGATCCTTATAGACCAAGCTAAATTCCCACTGAAAAAACAGACTGTAGTTCATCTACTTAAATATGAGGTAGCTATTAAAACACCCAGCAAATCAGAGACATTAGGGATACAAAAGCACCCATTAGGTCATATATTCTATCCTGAGGGTTGGAGCACATGCACTCATGGCTCTCTAGTGTTTTATAAAGTCTAGTTTTAAATGTCTCAAGTGACAGGGCTTCACCACCTCCCTTGGGAGAATATTATGCAGTCTAATAGATCTGGCCATTAGGAACTGTGCCTAAGTGACTAGCAGAGACACAATGGGATGTCTGGAGGGGGGAACATATTATGGACAATTAACTCTTTCACTACTCATTATCAATCACCTGTAGCATGCTCAGCAACTTGCTTGAGCATTCTGGCACTAAAGAATATATGTGTGTGTGTACATTGCTACTTTTCACTGAAAAAATATTTGGTAAATTGTGTAAAATCATGTTTCTTTTAATGCAAGATAAGGTCCAAAATTAAAAGATTCATCACAATGAAGCTATGGTAAGACACACATACATATTCTTACCTGATAATATTTCTTAAAAAAAAAATTCATGACTATTTGTATTAATCAGCAAACGGAGCCTTAATTAGAAGCTAAACACTCACATTAGTATATATATATATATATTTTTTTATTACCTATTTCCTCCCCAAAGTGCCTTTATTCCACTGCTAGTATCCTTTCTTTAAGCTTTGTCATAGCAAATGGAACTAGTTTTTCCTCCCTGCTGTTCCTAAAGAAGGTGACACATTTGAGGAAATGCCTATCTTTCTCAATTGAGAGGAAAACCTAGCTTTAGATATAAGTAATATGTTTTCAGAGGTCTTATGGCAGAGTTTACATTAATTTGTTCTAGTTCTCATTCTACTTACAAATGAATTATAAGTCACATAATGACTTACATGGCCTGTCATACTGCTACTAGGCTGACCTTTTCAAGATTCTGTATCGTGAACAGCTGACAGGCATACCTCTTCCATGCCAGTTATTGCAACCTATAAAACTTAACCAATGAAGTGACAAGAAGAATCAGGTAAGGGGAAGGGGGAAATGCATGACATTCTTGACTTTTTAATCTTTCTCAGCTATGGGATAGCTTTTCATGTTTGACTGGGCCTTTCCTTTCCTTTCAAAATGAGTATTTTCCTCTCCCTCCATTCTCTCTCATGCTATCTTGCCTTCTGTCAGTCATAGAGATTCTGTCCCTATTTGGGCATGGAGTTGGGACTTTTGTATCTAACTATCTTTTTAACTATCTTAAGATTTGGGGAGAAAGCGGGTATTGAGTTGAATAAATTTTAATATCTATAGTCATTAGGTTTTGCCATACTGTTTTACTTTAAAAGATATTTCTTGAAGATATTTTAAATAATATTTCAAGCTGAGGACTTGCCTTTTAATAATGATATCCTGCATCTAATAATGCTGATCATTAGTAAGTAGAGCTGGGTAATTCTCTTCCCTCAATTACACCAAAATCTAAAGTTGTTGTACCCAAGCAGTTTATATTACTGCTACAAACTTTGGCTACTGCACTTTTCTGCTACAGAGCTAGCTTTCCTTTTTTCTTTAATATTCCCTTATATGTCAATCCTTATTGCCCTATAATAAGCATGTTACTCTTCTGTAAATTTCTTCTAATGGTTCTTCTTCCTCTCTTGCTTAAGGGGATTTTTGTTAATATTTAACAATTTTGAATTTCTTTTCTTAACAGGGTATATTGGATTTTTAGTATTTAGGCTGGTTTGCATTCATATCGAGTTTTTCATAGTAAAAAAAGAAAACACATAACAATTGTCATTAGATAGCAACCAGTACCAACAAATGAGAGAACCACTATTTCCTTTCTTTTAAAAAATTACTTGGTATTGAAATGATTATAAGCACAGTGTATGAACAATATTCTGAATCGTTACTGAGTTCTATATTCTACACTGAATTTGCTAAATGGCTGCATAAAGAGGTATTTATTTTACCATATAGAACATGCTTTAAATTATGTCTCATGTTCAAAAAAGAATGAGAAATAAAAGGCTCCGTTCTTCACATAGAGTTAAATTTTGAAGTTATGTTAAGCATATGATGCCTGTTGCTGTATTATGGCCACTAGCTTGTTTTTTTCATTATTGGCAAAAGCGAAACCAGATTCAGTAATACATACGGTGCGATGCCTTTCAGTTTACACAAACTTAGTGAAGTCTAAAAATCTATCAGGAGTTAATGGTATGGCAATCCTCAACTGCATTCAAATATGCATATTTACTTTCTGCTGCGATATAATGGATACCTTTAGTAAAAGTCACTGTGTAGCTCATCTTATTAAGCACATCAAATGAGTTATTGTTTGAGAGTGAATTCAAATTTGAGGTTTGTTTTTTTAAAGTGCTTTTATTCCATCTTACAAATACATGTTATTTCAAAAGTAGATATTAATAAATCCTTGAAAGTCAACATTTTCTGTGCTATGATCATTTCATAGACATTGGGAAAGAGAGAAAATATTTATAAAGCATTTAGTAATGAGTAATTCACAGGAAATAATTATAAATACAAGTCAAACAAATTGGCAATTGTTTGCATTTCAAATTAGAAATCACATGGAATGAAGCATTGCTCTGATTTGCTTTATGAGCATTTTAGGGAAAGCTATTCCTACCTACATTTGTGAGGCGCACATGGAGGTCTAGCTGATAGAACACTAGTCTGAGAGTCTGGATTTCATAAAGTCTCTCCTGGCTCTATCAGACCTTGCTGTGTGGGCTAGTGGAATATACTCTGGATTTTCTGTCTTTGAGTTTCCTCACCAGCATAGCTGGGAATAAAATGAAATGTTTAAATGTTAATGACATTAACGGTCAAGCATGCTAACAATTTCTGAGACAAGATTATGTTTTTCTCAGCAATCAAGTTTTCCCTAAAGTCACTGATATTCTTAATAGACTCAAATCCATTTCAACTTTTCAGATAAACATACATCTTACTTAAGACATGAGGAGTCATACCTTTCTACTTAAGAAATCCAGTCGAAGATATGACAAGACAGTCTCAAGGTCTCTGCAGGAGCAGAAATATTTACTAGTGCCACATATATAGAAGTGTCCAACAAATACTAATATGATTCAACCCAGATTAACCCCAGATAGACTTTCTTTGTTTACTAACTCCTTAATTTATGTCAGCTTATCTATTTGCCCTTATCTTATGTGTTGCGTCAAGTTGCAAAAATGGTGAAGGTTTTAAATGGCATGTTTAAAAACCACAAAATAATCATTCATAATAGTATTCTCAGCTAATAGAATGATGAGCAGTAAGCAAGTGGGGAGGGAGACAAACTAGTACATGTGGGCAAAGTCAAGCCTGCTTGACTTACTTTTATATTTGGCACTTCCCTCTCCCCACTTCCCATCCCACACACAGGTGAGCCAATATTAAAATGTAAGTTATATAAAAATGCATATTGATGAATGCAATATATGATCATGCTTTCCTTTGTCTCATTCATAGTTAAGATGATCCATATGCAGACATGATGTTTATCTATGGGGGAATCAAATTCAAATTCCCAGGTTTGCTTCATTGTCCAAACTCACATTTATTGTCCCTACTTCCTATTAACATTGTCCTAGATTTTTCATGTTTGAACAGTGCATTAATAGTTGCACTTGAATAAATCAGGATGGTTTGTAGAATACCATTTCTCAGTACTCAAGAACTGAGGTTAAAGGGTATTATAAATGTGCTTCCAGGAGAGGCTTTGTTATTTATTGTCTTTTGAAAATATACAAGTATACATTTCCTTTAATGTCTTCTTTCCCCATGTCTTTTGCAATAAATAAAAATGAATTTAAAATATTTTAATGAGTATTTAATTGTTGACTTTCTGCTGACCAAGAAAGAGGGTGAACTTTTAACTTGCATAAAATACAGATGATATTTATTATCCAAATTATGTACCATAAGAAGCACATAAAAAAGAAGCAAAGAAGCAAGTCTTTTGTAGAAACATCAGCATTTACTCCAAAAGTTAGTAAATTTTCAATATATGATTGTGCAGGAGATTGTAATTTCACAAATGAACCTAAATAAGATAGGCCTTCATATACTCTAAAGCAAGGCTTTTTATTTAAATCAAATTAATGTTAGTCACTATTTTTCTCATGTTTAAGTCCAAATTTTCTTTCCAATTACTAAAAAGAAAGTGACAGATGCCAATGTATTAGTTCTATTTGCAGAAGAACTTCGTAAATAGTTAAACAAAATGTAATATCCCTATTTTCAGGTGTTTCAAATTGACTAGTTAATTTTAATAGTATTTCAATTTTTTTATCCCAGTTAATTAGGGTAATTAATTTTGCTGGAATGAATATCTGGAACTGTCAATTTAGTTTTAAAAGTTAAATAATTTGTTTTCTTAATGATAACATGAATATAAATATTGGTGAAGAAATGTGTCATGTTCACTTCTGCAGAGAAGAAATAAGAAGCCAACAGACAATGAAAATATGGTCATCCTCACTTATTACTGGAGAAATTAAAATTAAAATGATAATGAAATACCCCCTTACACCTGTGAGAATATTGTATTTAAAACAAAACCCAGAAACAACAAATGTTGGCGAGGCTATAGGAAAAAAGGAAGACTTGTATACTATTGGTGGAATTGTAGACTGATCCAGTCACTGTGGAAAACAACATGGCATTTCCTCAAAATACTAAAAGTAAATATACCATATGATCCAGCAATTACACCTTTGAGTATCTATCTGAAGAATACAAAAACCTAATATAAGGATATATGTACTCTCAAGTACATTGCAGTACTATTTACAATGGTCAATTTATAGAAACAACCAACCTAAAAGTCCAACTGAGTACTGGGTTAAAAAGATGTAGTCTATACACCACACACACACACACACACACACACACACACACAGGAATACTACGCAACTATAAAAAAGATAAACTTTTGACATTTGTGACAACATGGATGAAACTAGAGTGAATTATATTTTACCCAGATGTGGAATTTAGAGAAAAAAATTAAGAAAAACAAAACCCCACAAAGAAAAAACAATACACAACACCAAAAACACATGAAGGAAGAAAACTAAACTAAAGCAAACCCTAGAAACATGACTGTAGAACTGATATTACTAGAGTTTGAAGTGCGGGTGGAAATGGGGGATCAAAGTTGGAAGGGGACACAAAGGTCTATGGGATAGGACAATGGGTGCTTGAATGGTGGGCTTGGGGTGGTAACATACGTCTGAGAAGGCATGAGTCCAGTTTCCTAAATTATATATGGTGTTGTAAACCAATGTTATCTCAATAAAAAGGGTTAAAAAATGTATTGTGTTAAAAAAATTCTTAATAAGCTAGGAAACCTGTGGAATGGAAATATATTTGGCATTGACTGTGGTGAACACATAGTTTATAGATTTACTTCCAAACAAACTGTGATCCAATTGAAAGATAAATAATCATAATCAGAATTTATAATTTTTACTGCACAGTAGAACTGAAATTTTGTGGTGAAATTAATGATGACTAACTTTTTTAGAAAACCAACATGGCAATACATACTTTCTCATTCATTGTCCATTAATAAACAAATTTTAGAAATGTTTTATTCTCTGGAAAGTAATCACAAGTATAAAATGGTATTAAAACTCCCATAAGTTGTATACCACCATGCTAAAAATCAGAACAGAAATAGAAAAAAACAAGCCTAATATTTGTATGCAACCACAAAAATCCTCAAGTTGTCAAAGCAATCTTAAAAAAGGACAAAACTAGAGGCATAAATTTTTTTCATTTCAAACTATATCAAAAAGCTACATTAATGAAAACAGCATGCACTGGCATAAAGATAGTAATGTAGGTCAATGAAAAATAATATACTCAATAATCAATCCATATGTCAATTAATTCATAACACAGGAGCCAAGAATACACAATGTGCAAAGCATAGTCTCTTCCATAAGTGATGCTAGAAAAACCAGACAGCCATATGCAAAACAAAGAAATGAGATCTTATTTAAACCATACACAAAAATAAATTCAAAATTGATTAATGAACTGAAGATAATACTAAAATTATAAAATTACTAGCAGAAAACCTGAGATAAGCTCCTTAGCATTGATCTTATCAATAATTTTTCAAATTTGACACCAAAACAAAGGCTAAAAAAGTAAAACCAGTATGATTACATGAAACTAAAATGGTCCATACAGCAAAGAAAATCATGAGCAACATAATGGAATAGGGAGAAAATGTTTGCAAATCATATATCTGGTAAGAGTTTAAGATCCAAAATATATTGGCTTATGGGAGAAGATGTTGAAGTTCCCAATTTTAATTGAAAAATGTATACAAAACACTGGAAAAATAATTTAAATGGTTTAAAATTGGCAAAGAATTCAAAATACTCACAAATAGCTACCAAATTTGGAAAGTGTAGTCTTAACAAAATATTTGCTAGATGCTGGTGAAAGGTAATGTGAACAAAAGACAGTACCTATGAAAAATGATTATTGCTATGTTCATATCTTTAAATAAGGACAATTAGAATCATAATATTTTCTCTGTAATAGAATTTGTCAGAAATTTATTAGGTACTTCAGTATCTGTAAACAGATTGTTATTTGGCTTAAAACATTATGCCCACAGAGAAGAGTCAAGTGAGATTAACAACTTCAAATTAATTAATAAGAAAAGGAATGAAGAAAAACATCACAGATAAATTTGTGAAGAAGGTAAAAGTAGAAAACTGTGCAAATTTATTTAAAAACAATGAATTGTACATTTCAAATGAGTGGATATTATGACATGTAAATTATACCACAGTAAAGGAAAATATTGTAAAGGAAAATATGTTCAAGGGAATAAAACCAGTAACATAATAATACAACAGACTAAGAAATTATTCTACTATGTTCCTTCATAATATTCAATAAACTATAAATTTTGTTTTGCCTTAATTTACATGAGTATGATATTCATCTTTGAGAAATGCATATTATTGAAAAGTCTTTTTTGAATAAACTATTGTTGGTCTACAAGGAATTAGGTTTTTTTAATCAATAAATGAACATTTCTAAATAGTCAATTAAAGGTTTATTTTTATGTATTTATGTATACAAGAACTGGGGTGTAGGCCAGAGTTGTGGAATAAAGTGAAATGAGAGGATTCACCAGAGACAAAGTGGGGAGAATAGGCAGATCTACTGAAGTGTACTGCTGAGAGGTCTGCTGCACTATGTGGGTTAGCTCCCTGGCTGTGAATGAACTCATGACTTATGTCTCAGTGGTGGGAGATAGCTTGATAGCACTGAGACTTTAACCCCTACACCACCAGGAAGACCCCTAGTCTATAAACTTTTATGATTTTAGCATTACTTTCCTCCCACATTGCTCTACATTGTATAATACAGGGCATGCTTACACTATTTCTGTGATACCTCATGGTATAAGATGTTTATAAATTTTAAATCCTTCATTAAACTTCACAACAACTTTGTGAAGTACCTTATGATGCCAAGCAAACAAACAAACCTACCTACCTAGAAAAGTGAAACAACTTCCCTGTTTCAAACAAATGAATGCAAAGTATCCACATCTGGGTAGTTTGGCTCCAAAGCTGTGAAGTGGACATGTCTGTAGCCTATATTTCTATACTCAGGTCACCAGATCCTACCTTCTTCTTCTGGCACATAGTTTTGCTCTCAAGGATTTGTTTCCAAATTATTTATGAATCACTATTTCAGTTTATTGTGTTCCAAAAAGCCTAATAATCACAGCCACATTACTCTTCTACATCCCTTCCCACACACATATAAACATTTGGAGAGAGTGAAGTGCCAATGAAATGAAGTGAATGAAGTAGGAATAGCAACCTGTATGTACTAGTTTAGTTGCTAGTGAGATACACATGCAATAATACAGTATTTGCAGCTCTGACTTAATATCTCTATTGTACTTTAAAGTTATATCCCTATTACAAATTCATTACCCAAAATTTATCATAATGATGTGAAATCTCATAAAGGTAATATGATGCCTAAAACAGGAAGCACTTTTAAATGTGCATGCAGTTCTTAGGAAAATATTGCTTTGATTTCCTGTAGTAAGTAGAGAGAAAAACAGAATCTCTCTGTAATAGTCCAGACACTAAAGGAATAAAATGTAAGCAGTGCTTTGATTTCCAACATCCAACTTCATACCTCTTAACTGCATCAACACAAATCCTTCCCTCCATCACCCAACCCAATAGGATTCCAGATGCAATAAAGACCAGGGCTATGCTTTCACAAGGAAGAGCTTTGTTTTTTTTACTGCATCAAAGGAATTTTCTCCAAAGATGAAAAATGGAAGAAGAGGGCAGTAGAATCTCCTTTTTGCAGTTAATTTATAGAGTGATTCTGTTATCTCTTTGCAGTATTAAGTCAAAGAAGGGATTTTTATTAGGAAAACCAGTTTTGTTTGAATATAAAAACTATGATATGACTATTTAGTTCCTTTACAGTTGATTATCTGGGTACAAGCATTACTTGAATAGTTATTCTTTGAGGAAAAATATGCATGGGTTGTATTTTCAAGAATGGCTTCATGCTAATCTTCATAACATTTCTTGCATAGCCTTTCTTTACTTTTTATACCTAATATGACTGCCACTTGGGTTCTTACAGGAATGTTTATTCTGATACTAGGAATACCCTCACAACCTTCCCTGGACAATATTGGCTCCCTACAAGTATGATACGCTACATGGGTATCACACAGCTACATGGGAAGGAGGTCAAAGAGCTTATGTTTAGTTATTCCATGTGCCACAAAATATTCACATATTTGTGAAATTCTTTAGTTATGAAATGCCACTTGGCACCAGGTGATAAAAGAAAGCCTTTGCCAAACACATTAGAATCTGAGTAATACTTCAGTGAAAAAATTAAGTTACCAACTATAATGTTAAAGAGATTCATTGCACAAGTATAAAGTGATGACCTGAAGAAAGGGATGGAAAAGTCTTCATAATGCCATTGTCCTAAGGGATGTCGAATGAGTAAAATGTTCATCAGTTTCAGTGAGGATAGACCCAGAAAGCAGCTCACTAGTAAAAAAGCTTATCGCCAAAGTTGAAAGTTAGCAAAATACAGGAAGAGAACCTGAGGTTAACATAAAATCAAAGAAGGAGAAGGGAATCAGTACTGAGCCCAGAAAATAAGGCAGCGTCTGTTGCTCTAGCTTGACCTTTTGTGTCTAATGCTTCCTTCAGAGACACAGCATGAAAGGTGACAGGCCAGCTTTGCTGCAGTGAGGGAACCCACACTGAGGGTCCCAGAACACCAATTTTTGAGCCCTGTTAGAATGAGCTGTTCTGGGAGGCAAGGAGAAAATAACTGATTAAAAACCCAGATTTTTGATCCAACATACTCTGACTCTCTATATACAGCTTGGATTTTGCTTAGGAGTCATTTTTTGTTTTGTTATAGTTGTTGAGGCAGGCACACCTGAATGGGAAGTGATAACAGGAAATTTCTCTACTAGATCAGTGACTGTTCTTAAACATTAGTGTGTATTAGAATCACTTGGAGGACTTGTTAACCCATAGATCATCTGAAAAGTTACATTTGAAACCAGTAATACTCGTTTTTGGGTCCAGGGATCATAAGTTGCAAAATATTTTTATAGAAGGTTATATACAAAAATACATATAGAACCTAAATAAAAATATATTTGCATGAATCAGATTAATAAGCATTAAAAAATAAGGGTTCTGCATGAATTAGAGCAAGTGTGCCTGGCCTAAATGTATGCATAACATTTCTTTTAAAATATGCTATTGCTAATAGAAAATTTCTGAGGGAAAATTCTGCTCTGTGTCCTAAAATATGCTATTTCTAACTCTGGGAACTCAAGTTAATTATAACTTTCTATGAGTGATGGAAGTGCCTTTCATTCATTCCATCAGTCACTAAATCATTACTTTATTTAACAAATAGTTATTGAGTGATTATTATGTGTAAGGTACTTTCTTGGGTAGATTGGTTATTATCAGTGAGCAAAGTAGAAAATAATAAAAGCAAGCTTACACTAATGAATTTTCTATAAAAGCAACATAATTCTGTATTTTCGGTTCATTTAAAATTAAAATATAAATAATCTTAAGATCTACCTTACTTATTAGTTAAAATTCCTAAGAATGCTGCCATGACGTAGACCAAAAAGTCTAAATTTGATACTATCTAAATGGAACACTTAACTACTGGAAAACAGTTTGCTCAAAATTCCAAGGTATAAATAAACACAAAGGCTATGACTTGGGGAATGTATATAGAAGTGGTCTATAAGATTTTGTGAATGTAAACATGATAATTTAGTAAAATTATTTTCAATTTTACTCTCACAAAAGATCACCTAAGAGGCTTTTGAAAAGTCAGTGCCCAATGCCACTCCCAGAGTTCCTGTTTTTCCTTGTTATAGGGTAGATTTAAGCATCATTACTTTCCAAAGCCTCTGAAGTGATTCTAAAGTGTAACGAAGAAATCACCATCAAAGTGTCACTTACTTGATCATTTAAAAATATTTAGTGCATCCTACTATATGCATGTTTGAGAATATACTCATGGCCAAAAGAGAAATGGAATATATCCCTATGCTTATATTATTCATTAATATTTTAAGGAGCCATAAAATAAAAATGAACAGGGGTTAATTTGAGGTCTTCCATACCTACTGAATAACTTGCCTTCCTTGTAGCGGAAAGAAAGTCATTTGCAGACTCTGGATTATGGTCCTAAGTAGCTGTGGGTTTTATTAGGCAAGTTTGTTTTGAAGTAACATCAAAATTGCAACAAATGGATTTAGAATTTTGTAATACACAAAGAGCCTTTGAACATAATTTAAAAGACTATACTTAAGCACACTTTATCTATACTTGGAAATGTTTTCTGGTTCTCTTTAAATCTAAAAAAAAAAAGTAAGTAGATGCCAAAGGTGCAAGACCTAGTACAAGTTGACAGACTTAAGGATTCGGGGGGTGGTGGGGGGGGTAGGGAATGTACACAAAATTTAAAGTAGGAGTTAAAGAATTCTAAACTCAGAGTATATTTTAAAAATCCCTGCATTTCCACTGAGTGAGGATTGATTTTGTACTATAGAATAGTTCAAATTTGAATATGGATTTGTTCCAAAAAATTAGAAAAACAACTTCTATAAAATTCAATATGATTTTAACCCATCTCAACACTGTTTCCTATTAAATGACAGTTTTACTGTTTTTGGAAGTGGTCTTTTCAAGAAGCTTCTAATTTTTAAAGGAAAAGTTCTTTTTTCTAAATATTTATAAAACGCCTGAGTATTCTAGTACTTATAAAATACTGAGAAATGCATAGATTTCTTCACAGATTAACATCCCTTCATTTAAGTACTATTTTAATGTATTCTTTTTCTATATATACAATTATAAGTTGTTTCCCACAGCTTTCAGTATCCAAAGAAATCTGATAGGCCATTTGATTAATCACCTATTCACTCCCTACTTCAGATTTTCTTTGCTCCATTAGTTTCACTACTATTCCTAAAAAGCATAATTTCATTTATTTCTTCCTAGCTTTGCCCATTATACTCTAGATACATCTGAATCTTATTTTTGATACTGATCTGATTTTAATATATGTGCTAGGTACTTAAATGCATTATTTTTAACCCCCAAATATACAAAGTGTGCATTGTCCTTATGTTCTAAATGTAACAGAGATGTACAAGAGAAGAAACTTGTTCAAGTTTATAGAGTAGCATCATAAACCAAAAGTTCATGTGTTTCTATAATGGTTATGTTATTTTTCTAGATTATCTCTCCACGGCATCCACAAAGTGAATCTCTTTTTTTCTTGATCTTGAAGAATAATTCTAATTCTTTTTTGACCAGTCTATTATTCATAACACTTTCTTAAATCTTTTCCAAAGGTAAAATTCATTTTCTACAACTGTTCCTTAGATATGGCAATTCCTACTGTCTTTATTTGTCTTCTCATCTCCCTTGCAAAGGGGTTCATCAGAGCCTACAGGGCTGAGTGTTCCTTGAAGGTGCCTTTTGTGCTGCTAGTGGAGTGACACCCTTTTCTCCCCTATTTTAGGCTGATGCTACTAGTAATATAGCCTCAGGGCCTATCAGCCCTTTTGGCAGCTACTGAGCTGATTGTCAACTCATCGTCTAAATCTCTTTCATACATGCTGTTGCTGAATCATATTTCTGCAGTCCTATTTTTGTGCAGCTTGTGTCTAGATCCAGGTGCACAGTCTTGCAATTACCTTTCTCAAATTAAACCATACCAGTTAACCCATCTTTCCAAGATTTTTGCATTTTTCAATATCCTTCATTATCTGGTGAAGGGAAGACTAGTGGGGGAGATGATGTATTCACCCTCTCCCATGACTTAAATCTTTTTATTTTGTTTTCCAAATCCAGTCAAATAACTTTTAGCCCTATATTTGCCTTCTTGATGAATCTCTTAATTGAATTAAGACTTGCTACAGATCATCAAAAACTTGTGTTTATGATGAAGAGTCAGGCTTCAAGGCAGATGGAGCTTTTAGGCTGTAGTTGGAGTTGTGCCTCTCAGTGTCTGCATTCAGCATGTCCTTAAGTACCATCTAGAACTTATCAGCTTCTTCTACAGATTCAGAATAACTGTAGAGAACAGATTCGGTACTCAGGTGAGTTCAATCAGGTAACAAAGTTAAGAGCAGCTAAAAGAGGTCACTCTGTTGCTAGGTTGTTCATTCAATCTAAACTGTACTCCCTCAAGTCCTAAAATCCCACACACTTAAAATCCCAAGGAAAATTAAAAGCTTCCAAATCATGGGTGCATAAGAGGGGCTCAACACTGTCACCCAAACAATCACTACCTGCTTAAATTATATAAATATTATGACAGGAGGCACTGCCAAGTTTTTATGTAAGGTCAGAGATGAAAAACATATTTGAAGAGAAACAAAACTTTCTGTCTCTCCTTACCCATTGGCCTTATTCTCTCCTTTGTCTCTTTCTCAACTCTTTGACAAATGCTGAGCGACCTAAAAAAGGCAAGAATGTTCCATGCCAGATAGTTTTTAATCTTCTTCCTCTAACAGCTTCCAAGAAACTAAAAAGGGAAAAGTGGAGAGAGGAGGAAGATAATCAGGGTTGATTGTGAATCTGGGAAAAGTCTCAACTATGTATTGAGATTCACAAAAATGAAAGATGAAAGATCACAAGAGAGGAAATGAATAACCATTTTGCCCATTGCCAGTGTTCTGCTCCCCATTCTTCCAGCTGCGGCCGACGCTTCAGCTTCACCCTTTAGATCTGCGTTCAAGGCACATGCAAACATCTCAGCTGCTGTGCTTTCTGGTACTGTAGTTTGCCTTTCTTTAGAATGCCCTAAAGATAGCATTCTTAGTAAACATGCTGTCAGACTGAGGCAATTGCATGGGGGGCAGGAGAGGGGTGAAGAACATAACCATCCTCTCTGATGGGAGAGGCTTATCCACCTGCAGGGCAAACTATCAGAAATATAAAAAGTTTTGTGGCAGCACATTGGCAGTCAAAAAGGAAAAAAAAAAGCCTGATTCAGCTCTAAATATTTGTGTTCATCCCTGCAGAGTATTTGACACAGTAGACCCGCAGTGGTCATCTTCATAGTGTGTCCTGTGGGCCTAAGAGCAGGGCCCACAACTCAACACCCAGTTGGACTGAATAGGCAGTCATTTGTTTGAGCCATTAGGTGAGTTGGCTCCTTTGGCACAAATAATATGAGCAGGCACTCAATATGCAGATTTTTGTGTCACACTGGGCAATGGACAGGAAAGCAAGCCCGACTGCTTTTGTGGTTGTTGTGTTGGTGGTGATTGCAAGTTTTCCAGGCATTTGACTGAATTGTTCAGCCATATTCGATCATGAGAAACATCCCATACCTCAGTTTACAGAAAACCAACCTAACCTTGAATCATGAGTTTCTTACTCAGTTTCTTTGGTAGGGGACACCAAAGTTGGCACGATCACAAGTTCCCAGTGGGTACTACTGATGTTGTTCATTCAGACACCATCATTTGCAAACCACATCTTTGGTCCCTGGATAGCATATAGGAAAAGTAGAGCTGGAGGAGCACAGCCCTGAAGTTTCTAGAGCAGCACCCACATCATCCTCCCAGCTGAGGCAGCTCTGTTTTCTCATAGGATCTCCTAAACAAAGACAGCAGAGGGAAGAACTAGTGTGGGGAGGAGCGGCCTCCATGAAATAAAAGCAACATCCATAAATGAGGACAGATCTTATAGGAAATTTGTGGATTAAAGAAAAGTTTTTACTTATTTTAAAGTTCTCCAGAGGAAAGAAAGAGGTTCTATAATCTCCCTTGCTAACTTCTTCCACATCTAAAAACATTATTCAGAACATTCCTGCTACGAACTTAAGCCCATTTTCCATTGCTAATGAGGCATTCTATATTATACTAGTAAGGAGCTGATGTTGGAAAATAAATGTGTCTATGAAGTAACCACATTTAAAAAAATAAAATTGAAATAAAAATAATTAAATTCAGCCAGCTGCTTTAAGAAACCATTTCATCACATGGTAAAAAAGTATTCAAGAGCTCTCCAAAATCTGTTCTCCTCTGCTACTTCTTGCCTTATTGCCTCACCACAATGAGCCATATCAATTATTGAATCCATTGCCTCAACACATTTCTCCTTGTTCTAAGGTCAGTCCTAACTGTCTTCATTTCTTTCTTTGTACATAGACAGTTTTGTCCTGTTTGTATCAAATTATAAAAAGACAAAAACAAAGCTTATACTTAGTCATAAAGAAAGGTAAATTTCTCTTTCCAGTCACCTTGCTGCAAACATCATTTCAGAAAGGGAATTAAGTGGGTCATGTGCAAATCACAGTTAGGAAAGGAAAAAGATTTTCTCTTCATAAAGAATTAAATATAGACTTTTTCCCCTCAATCTTTGCAATCATTAGTACATGACCCAAGCCTCTCACAGACATACTTATTCTTAAGGAGACATGGTAGAATGGTGTGAAATAAAGACATAGTCCAAAGAAATATGACTAAAGAAGCCCCATCATTTATATTTGTTAACACCCTAGTTTTGTTAGTATTTTTTCTATTTGAACTTCTCTTTTCCCTGCTTGTTGATCAAATGATCCCAACAGGTTAACAGCTGTCCATATAATTTATGAAGTGTGTAAACTTGAAATAATAAATAAAAGAGCATTGTCCTATGACCCAAACAACAATCTGCTGATATGGTATACACGAGCATGAACAGTTATACTGAATTTATTCACTGAGACTTTCAGCATGTAAGGAAACCCCTGGTGGAATAAGTAATAGAGAAATAGGTTTAGTAAAATATGCACACAAAAGTTTCTAGTAACTAAAACAGCAAACAATAATGCTAAACATATTTTCTCACCACATATCACTTCACCTTAAGTGTATTTTTCATATTCTTCACATTTTTCTATAAGTTACTAAAAATCTAAATTTTTCTATGTGTCAATACTATTGTTCTATGTATCTGATCAACATACACTAGATATATTCTTAAGAAGGTATATTGGAATAATACCGATCGTGGAAATACAAATATAATTAAATATCCTGAGCCAATGTTTTCAAAGCTGTTCTTAAACAGAGTAAAAATCACATTTTAATAGCATTACCCAGCGTGCAAACGTACGTAGTCACACTGAAAACATAATATTTCACACAACAATTTAACAGTGCTAAATGAAATAAATTATGACATACTCTGTTGTATTTTATTTTGCTTCATAAAAAATCCTCGGCCTATTCCCACTAAATTAAATTTGTTACCTCCCAATTTTCACAAAAACTTCATCCTTTGAAAAACCCTGCATTAAGGGAACTTCCTATTCTTATTAAGCAAAACCCATAGCCATGATCAAGTAATCCTTAAGGATACTGATTATCAACCTTCTGGTTTGTCTCTGTACCAGTCTGAAGGTTTATATACAAATGGTATTTTGAATCTATGTTCATCTCTATTTGACTAATGTCTATCCAAAGGTAAACACAAAATATTAGTTATATACTTAAAGATTTATAAAATTGAATGGTTGCTTTAGATACAATTTTTAAAGAATATTTTTCAGTTACTATTACAATCTGGAGAGTAGAGTGTGCAGCCTCATGTCTACGAGCCTACCACCTTTGTGCTTTAACTCTCTTGGGCCTATCACTATTCAACTTACTATATATTCAATGACTCCTAGAAGTCTAAAAAAGAATCTCTAGAAACCTTTAATTCATATGTTTAAATATTCAGAAGAATCCCTTGTAGCAGCTGTTAAACTGTGTTCGTAAGCTGTAATTCAGAGTTCAGACCCCAGCAAATTGAAGGTTAGGTTAACAAGATCATTCAGTGGAACTGCATTAAACCATGACAACTAGAACAGTAGGTGGACTGTTTTATATATGTTCATTTGCAGAAGATAAACTAAGGATGAGAAAACATCTCACTGGAAATCTTGCTATCTAATTTGATTTTTCTTACCCTCATTTTTGCAATATGGTTTAAAAGGTAAATGCACAAAACTAACCATATTTTTTATTTACCACCAACACAGATCAACAAGAAGAAAACCCATATCAAGTGTTACACTGAATCTTATTTGAAAATTGAAAAAATAATTTTTCTTTTCAGATTTGAACTTTCTCAAGTAAGTCTGAATTTTTATAGACGATTATTTTGGCTGACCCAAAGTGAAATGTGCTAACATGTTCAGATGGGAAGACACAGATTCAAATAAGTCCTTAGAGTGCTAAGTGTGGTATGGCGAGACTGAGTTGAAGGATTTGATCCTATACCTCTAAATCATACAGTTTTGCAAACCAATGTTGCCTCAATAAAGAATAAAAAGAAGCAGAAGGATGAGAAAGAGAAGCAGCAGCAGCTGCCCTTCGTAAAAATATTGATATCGCTACAAGCCTGTGGACACAGTAATGAAAAAAATCTCCTTTAAAATATCAATCCCTTATTTTCACAAAATAGGAAAGTCTAACTCGTAAGGTAGAACTCATGAGCATGAAGAAGCTGTTGTTCTACAAACTGGTCCTGGCTTAGTCACTTTTACTGTCATGTCCTTAAGTCCTTAACTGAGTCATTTAATCTCTTTGGGCCTCATTTCTCCCTCCAATAATAAGTGACATTATCAGGATGACTTTTTCTGTCAATGAAATTCCTTTCATTTGTAAGACTTATTGTGAAGCATAAAGTAATTGTGGAGCTGGCTCTCCTTATTGTCGACTGATAGATCAGGGGGAAAAAAGAAAGAAAAAGAAACATACAGTATCTCTTTTCTTAAATGAACTTGAATTTTCATTTTCTCAAGAATTATTTATTGCATTGGAAAGGAAAATAGGATTTCTTTATAAGAGAGTGAAGAAAATGACAAATTAGTAACCAGAATTTAGAAGATGAAAATAAAATCAGTGGAGAGAAATTTAAGCAGATGCTTCTGCCTTGTACTGCAGTTATATAAAATACAGATACATGAAGAAAGGGCTGAAAAAACTCCTAAAAATGAATTTTAATTCCACAAAATGAAAATGATCATCAGAAACATTTCAATAGCTTAAAGATGGGATACGATAATAAAATATTTTGTAAAAAAAAATCAAAATTTTGAACAAACTTCTAACTAAACATAAAATATTTCAAAGATCAATTTTTGTTAATAAACATCGAGCTGTTAATTTAAAAATAATTAACTTGAAAAAAATAATATGGTACAGCTGGGTACTACAGTATTATAGTTCTTACAGTTTTAAAATAATTGCCAATATAGCTTATACATTGACTTTATTTTTACAGATACTTAATTTTCATTATCCTGTTTATCTGCAATTTAGATTTCTGTACATTTATACAGCTGTTCCACATGGAGTGGCCTGGACATGGGTAATTAGTAAAACTATGATAAAGTTCTTTGTATAAACATATACACTTATTAAAAAGCATCCATCTTTTAGTTGTTAGATTCAGAAACCTTTGTACATTTTTAATTTTTCCTATACCTATATAATAAATACTATTTATCAAATCAGACCAATCAATAAGACCTATGGAGTTGAAAACCTTTGGTATTCTCCATTGTTACTTAACTAGTTTATTTTTATAATATATGTGGATCTAACAGTAAAATTTTTCTAGAAAGAAAATGAATCTTTCAAAATAAAAGCTAAATAATAATATTTATTTTATATCATACTCCACTTCCAATGGAAAGAACCTTTTTCTAAAAATATATGAAAATTATATCCAAGATCCTTTAAATAAGGAATATTGTACTCTGTGGCTTGAAGAAACTGTCTCTGTTAATATACTAAGATCTCACTTCAAAAGAAAGAATATTAATTCACATTTTCTTTATTTAAAATATACATATACTGAGTATTCTTCAGGAAAACATCTGAACACAACACAATGACAGTTTGGTGGAGATGGGAAAATATATATTAAATTCCTAAAAAATATATTGACTTAAAAAGGCACTAATCGATATGGAAAAAGGAAACTTAGTAGCATCATTTTGACAAAGACATGGTAGGTGGAGGAATGCAGTTCACAATGTTAAATAGGATCAGTATAGATATTACAGACAAAAATAAATTTCAAGCAAAGAGTTAAAGAAGATAAGGCCATTATCCAGGAAAATGTCTAGGGATATTAACAATCCTGGCAAAGGGAATAGGTAAAAGAGGATGCCCAGTTTGGGAATCTGAAGGCATGTCTGTTGAACAAGGAACCCATTAAAAAGGCCATAATCAAGAAGGGAATAAATAAAGATAACAGAGGTAAGACCATGGATGATCTTTTAGAACATGTGGGAATGAAACAGGATCAGGCACTTGCAGTGTGCTGAAAAGTAATATGCTACCCCTTACACAAGATTAAATTTATTGCTTTTTGAAGAAGAAACTTTCTGGGTCCTCAAGTAGAAGCAGTGACATTCACTTAGAAGATGTTGCAGAGGTCTCCCTGGTGGCACAAGAGGTTAAGCCACACTATGAAGAAGCCGCAGCCACTGCAGGATGAGTTCAATCCCCAGTCAGGGAGAGGACCCACAAGGTGCAGACCTCTTCTGCCTCACCCACTGCTCCCCTCAGCAATGTATTTCAGTCAATCTTCCTGTTCTGCTCCCCACTCTGTCTCTGGTGAATCCTCTCACCATCCACACCTCTGGCCTGTACCCCAGTTCTTGTACACATAAATAAATATTTTTTAAAAAATAAAAGATGTTGCAATGATCTAGGAGGGATACCAGCATGGCATAAGTAGATAAGGTAAGAAAAGGTCATCTGATGGTTTTATATTCAAAGTAGGGACTATATGTGATGACATGAAGTTTGAGAGATAGAAATTAATGAAAAAAGGACACCATGGTTTGGGGCTTACATCATTAATATAATGGAATCACTAGGAAATAAATCTCAGAAGTATACATAAATATGAGTTTGTACATGCTAATATGAGATATGCATTAGATATTCAATAGGATATGGGTAATTGTACAGAGAAGCTCTTGGAAGAGAGGTTATCTAGAAACCAAATTTTGGGTTCTTTGACTTAACTCTGGGGCTCATCAGTAAATTGATAGAATTAATGTTCTGAGTATTTGATAAGATCACCTTAAAGGATGAGATGTATTTAGTAAAGGAAGAATTCTACTGCTGAGGCAGGGGACACCAACATTTAGAGATAGATACATGAGCTCCTTAGTCTGAGGACTTAGTACTTTTAAGGATTCCAGGCATCAAAGGTCCATTAGAACTCTAGGCTTTGATTTATATTCACCCATTCAATCTGACCCCTAACATCACTTGTAAGAAAGAGGTCTCCCTGGTGGCGCAAGAGGTTAAGCCCTTTTTGTCTTCCAAGAACTTCCTATTGCTCCCACCTTCTCAAAATATATTTCTTTAACTGTGTTCACTCTTACTGATCATAGAACATTTGTATTTTGTCCTGCACTTCAGGGTATTCTATCTGCTCCTTTTGAAGATTACTAGGACTTTAACGGCATCCATACTAGCATTCCCATAATAACCATCATAAGAACAACCAATGTGATTTTATACAATGAATCCTCAATAGGTTTGGGAAATAATGACTTTACATGGAAACAATATATGATCAAACATCTAAACAAAATCCAAAAGGTTTTCTAATGTTAATCATTTGTATTCATTCATTCATTCATATTCCAAGCCACTCACTGCAATTCAGGGTAGTTGGTCGCCTTATCTTAGCAGCTCAGTATGCAAGGTAGGAACAGCATGTCTTTCCACCACAGGTACACTCACAAACACTACTGCAGTGACTCATATCAGGAGTATCTAGAAAGGCCAAAGACTGAACATCCACACCTTTAGATCAAGCAAAAATGACCCAGACATGGGAAGTATGTGAAGACTCCACAAGACAGTAAAAGGTCCCTGTCAGGAATTAATTATATTGTTCTTCATTAATGTTATAATGAAAGACTGAAAAAATGAAGTTATTCCAGAACCTATTGTACGTATCAGACAGTATACTTTCCAAGCACAATCTCATTTAACTCTATAACTCCTCTCCATCGAGACTTGGGAAGGTAACTTGCTTGAGATCTCCTAAATTAGCAGCAGAGTTGAATTTAGTATCAAGTCTCAACTACTCTAGAGAGCTTAACTTTGATGAGCTAGCTTTATGTTACTCATTTTATAGTTCCCTAGTATATAATAAATATTTCATAAAATTTGTTGTTTAAATAGATTAATGAGTTTTTAAATTAATGGCTCTGCTTTCCTTTTGGCAGCCACGATGAAACCCTGCCTGACAAAAAGTAATTTTAAATACCCTTCAATTAATTGGAATTTTTTTCTTTTCTTGTTAGAGTCTACTTTAAATAGAATGTGGCAAATCACAAGAAATATATTTTGCATTAAAGTTTCAATCATAAGAAACTGCTGAAATATTGGAGGCCAGTAAAAAAATCTTTATTCCATAAGCCTAATATACCTTGGGTGATATTCTTCCTTGAGAAATTATGATTAACACCAGAGAATCACATGATCTTGAACTTCACAAAAGAAAAATATATATAACTTTTCCCAGACAATTCACTTGGGAATATTTTTTTGAAACAATATTTTAGGATAATTTTTAGCAACATGAATCTAAACACCATTTTGTTAAATCTTTAGCTAACCAGAAACACAAAATTACAGACTATCTTCTTTTCTAAGCCTATGAAGGCATTATCAGTATCCCACACTCATTCCACAGACTTGGCAGTGAAATCTGCCTGACTTTCACCTGCCACCTTTTACATCTGTGTGCTTGAGGAATGTATTACTGGGCCTAAGAAGGTTATTCTGTGCACTCAGGACAGTCCAGAAATACTATGAGTTAACACACCAGCACCACTGCCTCCACTGCTACCCCATGAGTTATCCAATATATCTTTCATTCAATGATTCTCAGCAAGTGCTACATAAATGTATTGCCTCCCTCACTTTTCAAATGTGATCATTCTAAGGAGTGTTTCCCACTAGATTCTTGAGGTCCTTTGTGAGCAAACTCAAGGAAATGGGCAATAAAGCACTTCTTAAGGGAGGACTTCATATTCCTGGATCTCTACTCTGCCACCCTCAATTGTGTTTCCTGTACCTTCCCAGTAAACTGCTTACTCTCACCTCCTTATATTGGTGTCTGCTTCTGGAAAAACGTGACTGAAGACACTAAGCGTTCTGGTTATCAGAGCAATTATTCTAGTGATAGAGCCTCCTGAACAGAAAAAGGAAAGCAATGTCATGCACTTCTCTTCCTCCAGTGTTCATGCTTTTAAGCAACAATGTGCCGTTTTTAATTAATTATGTTAATAGATACATTGAGGGGATTAGTGATATTTTATGTAAGTTTTTTATTTCAGGGTATTGATACAACACATGATTATTTTATGGTTTAGCTCTATGCTCACCCGTGATTCATATAAAGTATAAACCCTTTGGAAATGTGGAGAAAAATCTCACAGAAATAACATTGTGTCTACATCTATGAAGAACAAGTTGGTACTTAAGGACATATCAGACTCTGGGAAGTGACAAAAATGTTACTATATAGTCAAGAGTTAAGTTCAAGATATATTCTAAATTATAAACTATTAGACAAATACAGGATAGTGTTATTGTTACAATATTTATTAACTGTCATCTACATGAACATGAAGTTACCTAAATATGTGTTTTAATCCAAAACTTAGAAAAACATTTTTCCCTCAATAATACACTCCAATTTCTTAACCAGTCAATATTATGGGGGTTAATTTCCTCTACAAAGTTACACTAACATTTAATTTGCAAAGCTGATTGATAAAAGGCTGTCTTCAACTTATATTCCAACTAAATATTTATCTTTCGTTTACAAAGTCAATCAAAAACGCCAAGTAAAACCTTTAGTGTGAAGTTATATCACTCTTCAGTATCTTAAAATACTTTTTTCTTGGAGGTTCTTTTTAACACTGAGTTTAAATTTAAAGGGTTTCTTTTGATAGCAAAGAATATGTCCTTCACATGTGTAATAGAAGCATCCTTTGATTTTAAATAAATTCACAGAGAAAACTAGTAACTCTAAAATTTTGCACTTTCTGAAAAATCAAATTCATTTCCATATGATGTAATTTTGTTTCAAAATTTATTTTAAGGACAAGAAATTCCCTGCTCTTAATTGGTGTATGGGCATAATATGTGTTTTTAGATACAGGATAAACAATTTACTTTCGTATCAAGGAAACATCAGTTAAGATTTTATTAGAATTCTAAAAATGAATAATAAGCCCAGCCCTGTGCTTGCTATAATAGCTAAAATAAACTTGCAGCTCACACCATGGCGATTTAGCTAAGCTCCTCTTCATTCCATCCAACTGCATGGGACAGCAGCTGGCCTTTTTTCCACACCCTTGGTGTGTTTACTGCTTCAGTGTGACTTTGTCTCGGGGCTGGGACTGTTGCTAGGGTTTGGGCCACACCTTCCCTCTGCTTACCTAAAGCCCATTAGTCCTAATTTCGTAATCAGGCAGTTCGCACAGTGTTAGCAGGGGGGCCCTGGCAAAAACAGCCTCCGTATTTCTAAGGTGTTATATTTTTTTGTTCCCCAAGTGACTAGTAATCATTCAATTGCGCTAAAATGATATATTTTAAAAAACAATGTCCTGGCATTGCTGAAAACATGCATATAAGACCATGAAGGTCTACACACCAAGATTGCACAATAACCCATTAAAATAAACATTTGCAACCACAGATAGCTGGACTGAAATCCTGCTCTGATACAAATAACATCTGGACAAATTTTGTTTGCATCTTCCAGCATAAAACACCCTTGAGAAAAAATAGAAGGCAAGCTAGAAGACAAAGGACCACTAAAGGTTTTATTATGCGATGGGTGTGGTGCCATAAATTTGAGGGGGTTCAGGCCAGAGTTGCCAAACCTGAATTTAAACAGCATGTTGTTTTTAAAAAATTGTAACACTGGTGAAGAACAATTCGGTTTTCTTACATAATTAATCCAGTGTGAAATAGACTGACTGGAAAACATCCAGTGGTTTAAAAATAACTCAATTATTTATAAGTTCCACAATGCTATAGATTCCACACTAAGGAGAAGAAAGTGAAGGCATCGCCATACCAAGTCTGTTGTTCTTATTCAGCAAGGGATTCAGGGAGTCAACATAAACAAAGGAACTTCAAAAGATGACAGTGGGGGTGGAAGAAACCGAGGTTTCCTTGGATTATAGAGCAGGCTTGGGGGCAGGAAAAAGTTTCTTCTTCCGACAACTTGTATATTTCTAATATATATAGTATGTATTACTAATACTGAAAGATAAACAATGTGAAACGAGGGTAGAAGGGGTTAGGGAACAGAAAGAAGAAGGGAGGAGTTCTGGGAAAAAAGGGAAAATGAGCATCTTCTTTTATAAGATCTCCACATAGGCTGTGAATCATACACAACAGTGAATGGACTTTAATTTCTAATGTTGTTCTTTGATGTGAAGTAAAATAATTACAAGCTGAAGTATACTAGCAAGTATTATATTCAATATAAAGATAAAGAAATTAGCCATAAATAAATCTTCATATAAAATCTCACTGTCGGGGCGGGCTAGCAGTTAGCAACTATATATTTGTGTCAGCTACAGCTGGCCGCTAAACAAAGGGAATGAAAGTTTGCTTTAGTAATATTAAAATCTTGCAAAATATCTCACAGTTGTCTCATGCATTTTTTTGCTCTTTCCTCTACTAGAAGAAGGCATGTGAGAGGTGGCAATAGGCTCAGAGGACCATGCCAGCGTTAGGAAAGTTGAACTCCAAAATCTCTCTTTAAAATAGTATGTAGGTGTTAGCAAATGGTTTAACTTCATTTCATCCTTTGTGAAAACTAGTGCTCAGTGATAAGAAAAAAAAAACAGAAAAAAAAAAAAATAGAAGCAGGCCTTTATTTATTTAGTACCTCCACAGTTTCTACTGTGGATCAAGGATGGTACAAACCTATGGCATTTATTTCCCTTAGCCCTGCAAACAACAAAATATGAAACACAATAATATAATTTATTTACTAAGCTGAACAATCACAATTTTGATATAGTAATAGCTATGACAAGGAAAGTAGATGCCATTTATTTAAACACAGCATTAAGTTGAGAACAGAAATGATTTTTAAAATATTCATTTTTTGTTATTTACGGACATTACCTGATTGATACATTTCACTAATCCATGTACAAAATAATGTGTTATTATTCTTAAGGATCTGTGATAGTGGAAATACTGAAAGAAAGTAATGAAGTGTCCAAGTGGTTCTGGTTATAACATCTGACTGCTGCTAAATGTAGCTTTTTTTTTTTTTTTTTTTTGTACTTGTAGTCATTGTGCTAACAACTGGGAGATTACTATTAGAACAACTTTATGAAATTTTTGACCTAGGGTCAAGCCAATAAATAGGTCCTTTACTATCTCATTCCCTGATATGATGTTTCCATTTGTCTTTTTTTTTTTTTTTTCTCTGTTTCTAATTTTGTACCTAGTTAGTGGCTAGGTAAATATCAGCCATCTCTGCTCCTATAGTTCTTGTTCTTGTTTTATAAAATGTTCTTTATGTCACTCCCCCTATCCAATCTGTAAAGATACAGGTACCTGAAGGTCGTTATTGCTGGTAATGAGCAATAAAAATAACAAAATCCTGCCAAATTGAGACCAGCATCTTGCTTCTGCATGTGAAATGAGAAGCTAGGATAGCACATTATCAGCTCTGAATGGCATTTGTGTGTGTGAAAGAAGCTATCTATAAGTCAATTCATTTAACAAATTATTTCATTTACTCAAATACTTAAGGCTACTTTGTATAAACTATGGTAGATTTCAGAAGGGAAATACAGCATATTATTCCTGCAGGTGGTAGTCAATGTTAGGTGTTAAATCTTAACATAAAGGTAATATAAATAGGGAAAGAGGTGACTCTACCTAATGGAATTGAGAATGGTTTCAGTTTGGGTAGGATATTTGATGTGGATCTTGAAGAACCAAGAATACCTTTTTGTAAGAGAAAAAGAAATGGGTGAAGAAACATCTTAAGGGGTAAGACATATAAATCTGAATGGTTAGAGTAAATGTTATAAATAAGGTACAAGTACAGATGTGACATGAGTGGAAAGTTTGGCCTAGGTTGTGAAGACTAGTCTATGTCAGGGAGTTGATTCTTAGACAATGGGAGAAATGGAAGATTTATATATTCAATAGAAGGTGGCATAATTGATTACAAATAGGCAAGCAGTAATTTTCAATAGTGTTAAAAAACACTATTTTTAATTAGTCCATGTTAAAAAACACTATTTTAAGTAGTCCATGTTTTTAGTAGAATTTGTAATATTCTTGTATGGACTAAGTATTAAGGGCCACCTAGATATATAGTAGTTGATGGACGCCTCGCCCAATTTATCTTGCTAATCCTTCCTAATGACCTGCCACCACCTTCTTTTCTATTCATGATTACCAATGTAGATTTCTTTTTCCACCAAATTAAAAACAATTTAATCCTTCTCTCCTCCTTCTCCTCTGCATTATGAGACTTATAAAAACCTTTAACTAAATGAAAATTTCAACCTGTAAAGGAAAGAGCTAGATCCACATGAAGAAATGAAATGGTGAATTAGGAATTGATCCAGATCTTTCTACCTTGCTTTAATGCCACAAATTTTCTTGCTTCTATAGTTTGTGCAAAGGATTGCTTCATCAACAGATCATGCCTTCATTTTTCATCTGTATTATGTAAATGCAGACATATTGAGCCTACAGAAAAAAACTTTCTAGGTCTTATAAGAATCACTTATAAAAAGGTATTAAAAAGAATAAAGGGGGCCTCCCTGGTGGGGCAGTGGATTAAGCAACACACTATGAAGCAAACCACAGTCAATGCAGAACAAGTTCAATCCCTGCTGCCGGCTAGGGAGGGGATCCACATGGTGGGCCAGACCTCTCTGGCCTTGCCCACTGCTCCCCTCAGCAGTGTGTTTCAGTCATTCTGCTTGTTCTGCTCCCCACTCTGTCTCTGATGAATCCTCTCACCTCTTTGGACTCTGGCCTGTACCCAAGCTCTTGTATGTATAAATAAATAAATCTTTTAAAAAATTAAAAAAAAATAAAATAAATAAAAAGAATAAAGATTATTCCAAGATGAAATGCTAGCTTTATGACCCACGCAGGCCACCTGGAATTCTTTAAACCATAATATTCAGTAACAATTCTTCTCATGAAATGTAGCTTGCACTTCCTAATTTCTCAAGAGATATTTACTTGGACACTAGCTCTTTGTTTTCAACAGTTTTCCTGCTTTTGCAAATAACCCCCCACCCCCCATAGTCAAATGTTTCGACTTAGGAAATCACAGCAGTTATTAAAATCATTGGACTAAGAAAGATGGAAAACTTTATCTAGTTTGGGAATGTGGAAGGGGGAGTGAATTTTTTAAATGAGGAATAATTATATTTTTTTATATCTTTAAAGAAAAAAAATTAAACAGCAAGTGGATGTCCCTGGAGTTAGGAAAGTAAAGTCACAGTTGTTTGTTTTTAAAAAATGTCAAAATGACCAGTAAAGATATCATCTGCCTTAATATTCACCTAAATCATTCACTAAATCTATAGATGTCTCACTGCCATATCACCAAATAGAAGGCTAAAATGACTCAGCTAATTACTGTATTTGGTTATGCTTAGTTACAGTGGGAGGCTCAGAATCATATGAACGTGTACAGTGACAACAAAATCAAAATCACATGAAAATCTATCATTGAATTCAAACTAGAATTGCTATAACGAAACTAATTATTTCTGAACCTTAAATCATTCTTATTGAAAATTATGGATTTCCTCTACTGCCAACCTAAAAATTGCCCTAGTTCTTCATGTTGTGAAAATCCACGTGAATTGTGGTAACAGAAGACTATTAGCTGTTTGTTTATAGGTAGTCTTTAGGACACAGATGAGAAAACCATGGAACAAAAAAAAAAATAGTGATGAGCTGAGACTTCTACTTCTGAACAAGAGGAAATAATAGTGACCAGTTTTATTGTTTTACAAAACATCTTTAGTTATTACATTAAAAGGGATCCATGTAAACACTTCAAATATCCTAACATGCAATTGGTGTCTCAGAATCTGTTGATTGAGATAAGGTTGAAGAAAAAAAAATTGTAGAAAAGCAATTACTGAAAAATTTCTAAATTTGGTAAAACTTAACTTATAGACTCAAGAAGTTCAACAAACTAAAGATACAAGAAACAAAGAAAACCACACCAAGTCACTTTATAATCACATTTCTCAAAACCAGGGATAAGAGGAAATCTCAAAAGCATTCAGAAAAAAGAAGTATGTGTTGCATATGGAGAAATAATGATAAGGAAAGCTACAGATTTGTTATCAATACCAGTGAAAGCATAAAAACAACAGTGTCATTTTCAAAGAAATGAATAAATCTATCAACTTAGAATTCTACACTCAGTAGAAAATATCTTTTGAAATGAAAACTACACTAAAAAAATTTCCATGCACACAAAAGCTAAAAAATTACATGCATACAAGTAATTACCAACAAGTCTGCATTATAAAAAATATAAAAGGAATTCTCTCAGAATTAAAAATAATGAAAACATGAACCTACACAAAGAAACAAAGAACACTGGGAAAGTTAGCTACATATGTGAATAAATGATTTTCTTAGAACTTAATAGCTTTAAATATAATCAACTATTTAAACAACAATAAAATAAAACATTATGTATGGCAGTTTATAGTACATGTAAAAATAAATTTTAAAATAATATCAGTTCACGTTATGAGAGAAGAGTGGCAGAAGTACAATATGGTAAGGTTCTTATAAGGAAGTCTGTAAGTTGAAAGGTAAATATTATAAGTCACAAAACAATCATTATAATAAAACAAAGTCAGAGGTAAAAAGTCATAAAAGGACATAACATGAAATTACAAAATATATTCAATAAATAAAAAAGAGAAAAAATTGAAAGAAGACAACAGGAAAAGAAGAGTAAATATAGGGCAAATAGAAAACAAATAACCAATGATAGACTTAAGGCTATTAATATCAATAATTACATTAAACATATATAATATAAAAATGCCAATTAAAAGCCAAAATTGATGAAAGAAGGTGAAGAATAGATTAAGTATAGGACAAAAATTGGTTAAGAATTAAAGGATGAAAGATTTACCATAGTAACACATACTACTCAAATAATATGTGGTCATTATTTTAATTTCAGAGTATGCTGATTTCTAAACAAAGACTATAACCAAGGAGAAGATAATTTTTGTTATGATGACCACATCAATTCAACTACTGGATATGAAACATGAGGAAAACATTAAATGTTGATGTTTCTAATAACAAAACTTCAAAATAAATTAAACAAACACTAATAGAACCACAAAGAGAAATAAATCCATCATTATTGTCAGAGATTTCAATATTTTTCTTAATAATTGATAAAACAAATAGAAAATCAGTAAGAAAAAAGAACTAAAAACCACTACCAGCCAATTTGTTATAATTAACATTCATAGAAAACTCAACAATGAAATATAGTCTTCTCAGTATATGGAGAATATTTACAAATATGTTCTCTATTTTGTTTCAATAGGCAAGTCTGAATATATTTAAGTTAAAATAAGCATGTTCTATAACTAAAATAACACTAAATTAGCATCAATTACAAAAAAATATCTCTAAAAACTGATGACTATTTGGCAATTATATACACACTCCTAAGTTAGCCATTGGTCAATGAAGGATAGCTAAGGGAAACAAGGTTAACTGTTTGATCTGAATAAAAATTAATATAAAACATATAAAAATGTGAAATGCTCCTGAAACAGTACAAACTACTATAAGCTGGAAAACATATAGCATAAATGCTGGATAAAAGAATAAAAATGGTGTCAAATCAGTGACTTGATGTCATATCTTAGAGTAAGGCAAGCACAGTTTTAATCAAGACAAGAAAATAATAAACATCATAACATCATAATAAAATACAAGGCAAAAACAACAATGAAACTTAAAGATCATTCTTTGAAAAAGTTAATAATGTATTTAGTAGACTTCTCAAGAAGAGAATAGTCACACAATATCAGGAATGAAAGAAGTAGAAAGAGACCGACATATTATAAACAACTTACTTTTGACAAACATACAAAGGCAATTCAGTAAAAATTTTTTACAACAAATGTTGCTGGAACAAGTAAATATTAATATACAAAAAATGAAATCCCTTCCTTTTCCTACTACCATATATAAAAACTGTATTTAAATGGATCATAGGCCTAAATACACAATATAAAAATATAAACTTCTAGAAAAAATTCTTTATGACATTGATTAGGCAAATACTTGTTAGATATGACAACAGTAACACATTCCCAAAAGAAAACATAAACTGATCAATTGTAATTAAAAAAAACAAACTTCTGCTATCTAATAAAGTGTTAAGATAATAAAAAGATAAGCTGAAGACTCAGAAAAAGATAAGTGCTAAATATATTGTTGATGAAGAACTTTTATTCAAAATACATAAATGGCTCTTTAAGCTCAGCAGGATGAAAACAAACAACTCAATTGAAAATGGGCAAAAGATCTGAACAGACACTTCACCAAAGAAGATAAACAAAAGACAAATACGCATATAAAAAGATGTTTAACATAATTAGTCATTAAAGAAATCTAAAATGATACAACAACAAATTTCAGTACTCCTGTAAGAATGACTAAAATTAAAAGACTATAACAAGTATTATTACAGATTTGGAGGAACTGGAACTCTCATATACTCTAGGAATGTAAAATGGTATATATACCATTTTGGGAAATTCTGTGACCGTTTCTAAAAAAGTTAAACATATACAAACCATATTATCTAACCACCCCAGTACTATAAATTTATTTGGAGCAGAGTATGACCTTACAAAGATTGGCACACAAATGTTCATAGCAGCTTTATTGGTAATACTCCAAACTGGAATCAGCCAGAATGCAATGAACAGAAGAATCCATTAACAAGTTAGACTATATCTGTCCATATAGTGTCATGCTACTCAGTAATTAAGAGGAATGAACTTCTGATAGTTACAACTACATGGTTGAATCCCAAAATATTTCTGCTGAGTGAAAAAAGCCATATACACAAAAAAGGTCACACTTTTTAATTTAAAATTTTAGAAAATTTAAAATAATCTCTAAAAACAGGAAATAGATTTCTCCCTGTCTGGGAAGGAGATATGAGACTGGAAACTGAAGATAGAAATTTCAGAGACATTAGAAAAATCTGAGGGGGTGGGTGCTGAAAAATGTTCATTATCTTGATCATAATGGTCATTTCATAGGTGTAGACATTGGTCAAAACATCAAATTCCACATTTTAAATATGTGTTTTATTTTGTCAGTTATTCCTCCATTAATCTGCTACAAAAGCAAAAGGGTGAGCACAATTCTTTTTAGAATGCTTAATGATACCTAAATATGAACTGTGAATTTCCATACACTTCTACAGATGTACTGATAATGTTGCATATTGTATATATCAATAATGAATACAAAAATTATGCAGGAAGGTTAACTTCTCGTGCCTTAAGAAATTATACTTAAATGAATATGAAGTAGAGGGATCATTACACTTCTTGAGTTAAGCCCCAATTATTCATGCATGCAGTGTTTATACTATGATATTAACATACTGTGTTCATTTTGATCTATGTTCCTTGAAGACAGAAGAGATCCCTCTGCTCAGAACAGAGATAACCCAAATTTGATTGGGAGCCAAATGGTATTGTGTGACCTAATTAAGTGGTGGGTATTTCATGAGCTTAGTCTTTCACATCTGGCTGTTATTAGATAGCCCTACTTGGCTACCCCACAAAGCAACATTTGATCTTAGGGCCAACTCTGCCCCACAATTTGTTAATGTCTCTCACATTGACTAAATCCACAGGGAGAGATTGGGCCCAAGAAACCAGGCAACAAAGTAGGAGATATCTCTGCAGAGGGACTTCTGATTTTATTTCTGTTTGGTGTTTAAGTGCATTTTGCCTTGACTAACTTCAAATATTGATTGTTAGAAAGTGGACTGGTAATGTAATGATTCACTGATCGCAATGTATTACATACAATGAATTTTGAATATCACAGAACTAATTGAATAAATGAACGGAAATATTAATATTGAATTAATAAGAATGATCAGAGTGAATTAAGCACAGCGGGCCAAATTCTGCCCCTGGATATGCACGCGCAATTTCCATTGACTTCAATGGGGGTTTTGTTGTGTGTATCCAAGGGCAGAATCCAGCTTAATGAATTTTTTAATTGTTTTTAAATGGTGAATGAATTGGTTAAAGTGCAAAGCACCAGAAATGATCCTGTACATATTGCATATATTCCATATTTGTTTGTTTGTTTGCATGCCGGAAATGCATGCATATAATCCTGTATCGACAATCCACCAGAAAAGTGAAATTTTAAATTTGGACTAAATAATATAAAAAAAATATAATCTTTTCAGCTACATTTTCCTTGTAAAAGGCTAGTGCATACACATAACTGCAGACTTCTATTTTTATATTAGAATGATAGTATTTTGACTTATGAATAAACCACAAAAGAAATCTGAAACTTTGGTGACAGAGATTGATTCCTATCCTCCTGTCCTCCTATTTGTCCTTCATGTGGACTCTAATATCTCAAGCAAGATGTTTCTTCCATCATAATCCTTATTGTCTTATTCTAGTTTATAAATACTTTTTCTAGGATTATCAGTGCTTCTGATTATTTGATGTTGAGCAACAATAATATTAGTTTTTAACATTTAAGTATGAAATTTTACTGCAAATCCCTTCTAGAATGAGTTCAAATTGGAATTTAAAATCAACTTAATCCCCTAATAGTCATTTATATACACCAATTCTGCTTTACAATGCATATCCACTGGCCTAATTTATTGTTTAAATAATGTATTTATTTATTTTCTTACATCATGGGTCATCTTTTTATAGTTATTGTTCCCCTTAGGTGTGGCCCTTTCACCAATAATACACCCACATCCCACACCCTCCCCACGCTATCTCCCTCCCCAACTCTGATCACTGCCCTTCCTCCCCCAATGCAAGATGTAGAAGGTAGTTGCCATGGGCCTTGTCTTTTTCCTGGGTAAGGACTTGGGTCCCTAGACTGCAACAGACAAGACTGCTCTAACCCCCAGTGGCAATTATGAGGCAGGTAGCAAGGCACAGTCCTTCAGGAACCTCTTATAGGGCAGGTGAGTGCAGTGGATATCCAGACTCCTTGATTTTGGAGCTTCATCCCACTGGCCTAATTACACAAAATCAATGCCTTAGACCTGAAATTTACAATTATAAGACATCGTCCTTTCATATGACATGAAAAGTAATCCTTGTATGAGAAAAACATTTGACATATATAAGAAAATTGTGTGTTGGGGGAGTAAATGTATAATATAAAAATAAAATCCATAATATTCTTATTGTTTCATTTTACTTCTACTTTTTAAAATTACTAATATTCACTTTTTAGATCTGTTTTTGGTTCACAGCAAAACTGAGAAGCATGTACAGAGAATTCCTGTATACTTCTTTCCTATACACACATACCTCCACCATAAAAATCTCTAATCTGTATATTGCTTTCAAATAATAAACATTAATATATCATTATCAATCAACATCCACAGTTTTCATTACGGTTCACAATTTGTATTATGCATGCTATAACTACTGACAAATGGCATACTGAAATATAGCCACCATTGTACAATATCTACCACTGTGTTACATCTACCATACATCCTAAAGATCTTGTTTCAAGTGTTCATCACCACCCCCCCGAATTCCTGACAATCAATGAACTATTTACTATTTCCAAAGTTTTACCTTGTCTAGAACTTCATACACCTCACTTTATATAATATGTAATCTTTTCAGATTGGCTGCTCAATTTAGCAACAAGCATTAAGTTTCCTTCAACTTTTATCAGGTTTTTTAGCTCATTTGTATTTAACACTGAATGATATTCCACAGAGTTTATCTATTCAGCTACTGAAAGTCTTGGTTACATTGAAATTTTGGTAATTAGGAATAAGACTGTTATAAACATCCATGTAAAGGTTGTGTCTGGAAATACATTTTCAGCACATTTTGTACTATATATTTTGCATTCCCACTACAAGTAATTGAGAGTTCCTGTTGCTCCACATCCTCACCAGCATTCCATATTGTCAGTTTCTTGGATTTTAGCCATTCTAGGACAGGTTTTCAGTGCATATTATTGTTTTTAATTTGAAATCCTTTCACTATGGATGATTTTGAGCATCTTTTTTGGTGTGTATTTTCCATTTGCATATCATCATTGGTGAAGTGATTTGATTTTTTTCTCATTTTTTAATTGAGTTGTGAATTTTCTTATTGTTCAGTTTTAAGATAATTTTGCATATTTTATGTAACAGTACTTCATCAGATATGAATTTAGCAAATATTTTTGTTCAGGTTGTGGTTGGTCTTGTCTCTTGATATTGTGTTTCACAGAGACTTTTTTTTAATTTTAATAAATTCCAATTGATCAATTCCATCTTGGACTGTGTTTTTGATGCTTAATCTAAAATACCAATGTCAAATACTAATTTCATCTAGATTTTTTTTCTAGATGTTATTTTCTAGGACTTTTACATTTTACACTCACATGTATCATTCTCTTGAGTTAATTTTTTGAAGACTATAAGGGAGATGTCTATATTGTTATTTACTTTATTTATATATGATGTCCTGCTAGCCCAACAACCTTTATTTAAAAGAACAATTCTTTCTCCATTTAATTGTTTTTTTTCCCTTTGTCAAAAAGGGAAAATTGATTGTATTTGGATGTGTCTATTTCTGTGTTCTCTATTCTCTCTTATAGATTTATCTATTCTTTTGCCAGTACCACACTTTTCTGATTAGTGTAGCTTTAGAGTCAATCATGAAATCAGATGTGTGAGTTCTTGAATTTTGTTCTTATCCTTCTATATTGTGTGGGATATTTTGGGACTTTTGTCTATTCAAATAAGCCTTAAAATAACTTTCTCAGATCACTTTTTAAAGTATGTTTTATACACACACACACACACATATATATATATTACATCATTGTTCATTTTTGTACAATACATGCTTGTATGTTTTCACCTTTCAGGTGTATTCCCCATCAAATTCCTACCACCAATTCACCTATGAACCATTCCATCACCACAGTCTCTTGTGATCTTCTCTCCCCTATTTTGATTCCTCTGCCTCCCCTTCCCTTGCAGAATATCTCCTATTACATATTTTTTGCAAATGGCATGAGTTTATATTCTTGAATTGCTGACTACTAAACTATTTTTTTTCATTCTGTTCTCTTTTTATGTTAGCTAAGATATAGGTTAATATACACAAAACCTAGACTTCTCATTTAAAGAAACCTTTGTAAATAAGCTAATAACTACTTAGAATAAAGGGTAACTAGAACTTGATTTATTGGCAAGATTTTGTTCCACAATAAAACTTTGTCACTGACAAATATTAACTTTTATACTAGTGATTATGATTGTAATTTGTATAACCTCAGCATTTGGGAAATAAAATATTTGACTTCTATGAAACATTATAATCTAAGGAAATAACTTTGTAACAATTACTAAGGCATTTAAAATTACCAGGTTTTCTTAAATACTCACTATTTAAGATACCTCTTTTTTAAAGCAGTTGAATGAAACTTTTTACTTCTCTCAGTCTACCTTCCCTGGCACAACATAGTTGGTGGTTAACATTTGTCTTTCTTAAATAAAGGTGCTTTGTAGGTTTCAAATTAGAAAAACTAACATAGATAAAATTACATTGAAAGTGAAGAACACAGAGGAGGCAATTCTTTCAGCATTCCATGACTGTATCACAAAAACAGTCTTATTAAAATCATACTACTGATACTGATAATTGGGGATATAGGATGTTTTGTTATTTTGTATGACCTAAATTTACATTCACTGAGATAATATTGATCTAGATCACAATTTATGTCTTAGGGGTATAAGTTTTCACCTCTACAGTTTTATGTTAATTCACCACACCTACCACCAAAGTCCAAGTATTCCTCAGTTAGACCCACATTCCCTTTTGCTCCCAGGGCTTCCCTGGTGGCACAAGGGTTTCAATCTCAGAACTATGCAGCTGTCCACAGCCATTGCAGCATAAGTTCAATACTTTGCCAGGGATGCTGACCCACATGGCACAGCAGGCCTCTCCTGTCTCACTCGCTGCTTGCCTCACCAGTGTATTTCAGTGATTCGGTCTGTTCTGCTCCCCACTCTGTCTCTGGTGAACCTCTCACCCTTCTATCCTGAACCTCTGGCATACCCCCCAATTCTTGTATACATAAATAAATGAATCTTAAAAAAAAAACAAAAAACAATAACAACAATTTGCTCCCATCCCACCACATCCCCCTTCTGATAACCTCTGTCACAGTCCAGTGTGCTCTCTTCCCTTCTTTTCATCCTTTCTTCTTCTGGATGCCTTAGATCTATGGTCAGCTTCAAGGTTTGTCTTTGTCCTTTGTTTGGTATATTCCCCATATAAGTGAAGCCATCTGCTATGTGTCTTCCTCCTGGATTATTTTACTTAGTATAATCCCTTCCATGTTGCCCCAAATGGCAAGAGTTTATCATTTTTTGATTGCTGTGTGGTATTTCATTGTGCATATATACCATATCTTTGTGATCCATTCATTTATTTTAGGTCATTTCCCTAACTTGGCTATTGTAAGTAATGCTGCAATAAACAAGAGTCCATGTTTCCCTTTAAATTAGTGTTTTTGTGTTCTTTGGGTAGATACCTAGGAGTGGAATTATTGGGTCATATGGCAAATCCATTTTAAAGTTTTGCTCTATAAAAAAGATGAAATACCAAAAGTTAAGTTTCCACAGACTGAATTTTCTTTTGGATGCTACCTGTAGAGTAACAAAAATAGTGCTAGTAGGCAAATTGATAGTGACTGTGAAAGGAAAGTACAGACCACAAAAAATAATACACTACATGCACCAAGTATTATAATCCTGTTTAACGTAAAAATATACTCTAAATCACAAAGGGTTGACTTTGCAATTTTTCATTCCATCAAAATATTAGATTTGGTAATGAGAGTCAATTTCATACATGATAGCTTAGAATTCCTTAAACAATAAGCAATGCAATTCTAAAGGAATTGCTGCAAGAAAGTCTGTAAATAATGTAACAAGGTCCTCCCTGGTGGCACAAGGGATTAAGTCACAGCACTATAAAGCTATCCGCAGCCACTGCAAACAAATTTGATCTCCTCTGGCCAGGGAGCTGACATACATGGTATAGTAGAGCTCTCCTGTCTTGCTTGTTGCTCCCCTTAGCAGTGTATTTCAGTCAATCTGCCTGTTATGATCTCTACTCTGTCCTGGTGAATCATCTCACCCCCCATCCCCCGCACCTCTGGCCTATATCTTAGTTCTTGAATGCATAAATATTTAAAAAATCATGTAACAAAAGGTGCATAAGTCATCCTAAAATCTTAAGAATAAGGAAACTCTCTACACTTCACCCTTGCTGCTCTAAGTATGGTCTACGAAGCAACAACTATCGTAACACCTTAGTCCCAAACCAGCGCTTCAGAGTGCATACTGCTTCAGAGTGTGCATTAAAAAGTAAACAAACAGGGCTCTCCCTGGTGGCGCAGTGGGTTAAGCAACACACTATGAAGCAAACCTCAGCCGCTGCAGCACAAGTTCGATCCCTGCTGCCGGCCAGGGAGCTAACCCACATGGTGCAGCAGACTCTCCTGCTGTGCCTGCTGCTCCCCTCAGCAGTGTACTTCTGTTGATCTGCCTGTTCTGCTCCCTGCTCTCTGTGGTGAATCCTCTCACCCCCCACACCTCTGGCCTGTACCCCAGTGCTTGTATGAATAAATAAATATTTAAAAAAAAAGTAAACAAACAAAAAAAGCAAATATTAGATGATAACTGCATATATTTAATTCTCAAAAGCATGTCTCTATGGTTTTAGTTATATACGTAACAAAAAAGGGACTTTGGAGTTAGAGCTACTTTCCTTTAAATGAATAACTTATAGAACTTGAACTACTTATTCTATCTGCCTATACTCAGTGTCCTCATCTGTCATGTGGGAATAATATCTATTTCCCTGAGTTGTATTAGGATAGAATAAACATCATTTGTAAAGCATACCATGTTTTCACTCCTGCCATGCTCATGAACTGCTGAAGTAATGTCTTTTAGTACACGACTGAAAAACATTTATTTTGCTTATAGAAAATAACCCTTGTCACAATGATTTTATAAAAGAAAGCATAACACAAAGTTTACCTTAGTTATGTGAATACAATGTATTTCTTCCTTAGGAATGTCTGGCTATCTTCAATATGTGAAACCTTTCCATTCTATTCTCAAAGTTGCACACACACTTATGGCTAGATGCAGCCTTCAAATTTCCCAGTATTGGCACTTCCTAGGAGTGCTCAGAAATTCCTTCTTAGGGGTGTATCTTTGCTGCCAGTTATGTTTCCTGCTTGCAGACATTTTGTTTTCCACCTTCAAATTTTATGTGAGCTTCCCAAAACAGTGATCACAAAGTCAATGCTGAACTTCACTATTTCCACAGAGAGAGAGAAATTATTGTTTTCTATCAGTATCTGTCTCATTTCTCTTCTTTCCTAGCTTTTAATTTATCCCAAGAGATTAACTTTTCATTACCATGATCCTCCACGAGGTCCTCTGATCACCATGTGGTAACGAATCTGTACTTATAGTTCCATTGCATAATTACAACACCTATCATAATGCATGCTACATTACCATCCTTCCAGCATGCATTGTTTCCCCTTTTTAATCTGGACTACTATAGAGACTATCTCAGAATAATACTATCACTATTAATTTAATGAAGCTATTTTTATCATTAGTTGTTTATCACAATTTTGTAACTGTATTGTACAGGTATATTCATTACACATAACTGAAACAATGTTGGTATCTAAATCTTCCACTCAAGTTCCGTGAGTTTATTCCCATTCACTAATTCCTTTATATATATATATATATATATATAATTTTGAGTAACATGGTCTAAAACACTATATGTAATTCAGTGATACAGGTTCACACTTACTAAATGTATTGTGACATACAACATCCACCACCAAGACACCCATAATCCTGCACCATAAATCCATGAGGGACCCTTGCATCATCCCTCTCTGGAAACATCACAAGGAAAACTTTGGAATATGAAGGAATTTGGATAAGTAATTACTATGTATAATAAATAGATGACTATATATTTTCTGACAATGGTGGATAAAAACAAGCTTTTAAAGGACATAATTTGGTATTCAATAGTAAAGATAAACAAAATCTAATTGGTGATATTGAATCCTTTCAGAAATAGGTGTTAAAAGAAATGAAATAAATTACTTTAAAGAATGCTATATAGTTTATAGATACCACCAGTAAGAGTCTCTATGTGCCTGTGTTTTGAAATGAACTAGAATCAAACAAATAGATAAACATAATGGTTGATCAGGGAATACCTTTTCTGGCTGCCCTGCATTTTTTTTCAGGTTAGCAGTGCCCCTAAGGAAAGTACTTAAAGTTAGGTAAGAAATATTTGTAAGTTTAAAGTTTTGTAAGGAGGGAAGAGAGAATTTATTTCACACGCTTAAAAGTGCAACTTCTAGTGTTTTGGGCATCGAGGGTGCAAAAACCAATAGTAATTGTTTTGTAAATTTAGCCCTTGGGTTTTTTATTCAAATCTAAGCATTGCAACCAGATCAGAAATTTCAACAATGTGGCAACTCTACGACTTTCTCTGTGAAATCTAATGCTCTGTCTCAGACATAATATAAAACACTCTGTAGGTCTGCATTATGTAACTTCAATCATATAATTCCCTTCTTGGCTCAAAATCTGAATTTTTTCCTGGAAAAAAATATAAAGAAATAATAATAATATTAAATTTGAAGCCACTCACTTTTAAATATATGAGAATTTTACCTTAAAAGCTAAATGCTTTGACTATCTGCTTTAAATAATAACTAATCTGGACCAGCTTAATACAATTTTTGATAATGTTTCACATCATATTCAATTTTAGAAGTTTCTGGTTTTGCATATTCTTTGAATTTTGTTCTTTTGATATTAAATAAAATTTATAGAAATGAATTTACCCAACTTAGCAAGGAAAATATTTGGTTATAAAATCGATGCCTTTTGTCAGCCTCCCTCACATTAAATATGTTAGAGTACATACAATTTTCTTAAAGTACCACTAAAATCCTATTGAGGATAATAAAACTTTTCTGTCTTTTAAATTCTCTTAAGAATTTGAAAAAGTAAATATCAATAATTAATAAAAACATCTCTAATAGGAGATTTAACTTCCTCTTGGAAAAGAACATTGGTGCTGGTAATTATTTGTTTACCTAACAGCTCTCTAAAGACAAGGAGTTCTGGTCTTAGGAATGTTTAGATTTCTATTATTTATTTACAGAAACATTTTTTTGTTTATTGCATTAACGTTGGTTTACAACACTATAATTCTGAGACAGCTGCATGTAAGTCAGATGTACAGAAATCATACCAGGCCCATCACTACAGTCCACTGACTCTCCTCACACCCTGCTCTCTGCCCTCCTCTCTCCCCTGCTAGCCTCAATTATACAATTAGACTTCCTGGGCTTGTTATTGGTTAGGATTGTTTTAACCCACTGTTTTGTTTCTCTGCATTTCACATTTAAGTGGAATGTTCCCATTTCAATGGAGAGGAAAATCTTTTTCTGAGACCTTCAGTCTCTAAAAACTTTGAGCCCATTTTGATTCTAAAAGTAAATAAATTTCAGTCGGTTATACTATTGATAAGAATTATTTTATTCAAATTAGTTGCCTCTTAAGAATTGTCTTCTTAGTCTGATACTGTCATTAGTGAAAATTCTATGAGTCAATTATATTAATCTCATATTAGCAGAAATAACACATCAGATCAGAGGTCAACTAGCCCAGTCTATCTTCTTTTGCAAGAGATACACATTTCTTACCTAAACAATAACTATTTTGAGTTAATAGAGAAAACCTAAGATATTTTGAGGGAAAACCTAAGATATTAAACAAACAAAATAAACATCAAGAAATTATACCATTCCTTCCCTGATAAATTTTTATTGAGACTATACAAAGTATCTCAATGTGTCTTCCTCACATTTTCCCTCTGTACTTGTGTCACCTTTTACATTCCTAGAAAATTTACATTATGATATCATTATGGGATTTATACAAACACACACACATACACACACAAATGTATATATAGATTTATATACATGCATATACAAATATAATTTATAATTTGAAATTAATATTTCAGCAAAGACAAATTTAAATAAAATTGTACTTCTACAAAATGGCCATGGATATTGTCTTTAGAAAGTTCATTTTCAGAAATAGAATGAATTTATTAATATCTTATAGACAAATTCAGTAATTCCAATAGTTGTGTAACTGAACCAACACACCACTGTATTACTATTTGAGATCATGGGTATTATGTATTATATATATATTCTTATATAATCCTCTATAATAGGCATGTTAATTCACCATTTTAAACATATAGATTTATAGCTATATGAACTTAGGCTAGAATTCCAATTTTGTCTCTTATTGTCTCTGATACTATGAAATCAAGTCCTCAATCTAAAAGGAGAGTCAGGAACCAATGACAAGAAGATAAAGACCTGGAAGACTTGATAGGTGAGAAAAGTTTAACAAGGACAGTGATAGGTGTTACCAGGAGCAGTCAATGAAAGGAAAGTTACCATATTACTTTCAAAGTATATTTGGACAACTTACTTATTCTTCTCTTATTTTTAATCTATAAAGTAGAAACAGTAATATCAAATTTTCAGATTATGTCAACCTGTTAGTGAAGTGCTTAGAACAGAAGCCTCTGATAACGAAGCCATCTTCTCCTTTTTCTTCCTTGTCCCCTCCTGCTACATTTTCCTCCCTCTCTCACTCCAACACCCAGTCTTCCTCCTCCTCTTTCTTCATTACACTTAACATTTTACTTTTAGACATTCAAACTATTATATTAAATGCAAAAACTATTGTTCTAGTGTTGCTGATTTTCATGTTATTCACATATTTTATATTACCAACACTATAGTGTTTTTCGGACTTAAAAACAGAATTAAATATTATTACCTTGCTCTAAATCAAACAGTTCTCTAGGCCATCAGAGAAATTTTATAACAGCACTTCACAAATATACCCTATGACCATAGAAAGGAGTGAGTTTGACAGACATAATATTTAGGACACAATGCCAATGGGAACAAGATCATAGGTAACATAGTATCAGTGGGTTCAAGGTTATAGAATTTACCATTGCACTTCATATAGGCAACAATTTTCATTGTGATAGCACAGCTGACCCTCTGGTGAGCACTGTGTGTTTCATGGGACATATGAACAAGAAAGTGTATATATGTTGTATACACTGATCACCTCTGATTCTAAGGATTACCTTATTAAGAGGGAACAAGAAGCAGCCCCATAAGGATCCACACACATCTTCAGTGAAAATAATATTGCCCCCATTATCTTCTATATTTTAATTTAAATAAACTTTGGAGAGTTTTAAATTTACAAAAGAGTTCAGATTTATAAAAATATTTACAGCAAAGATTGTAGAGTCCCCATGCACACCATACCTAATTTCCCTTACCGTTAACACTTATATTACTAAGGTACATTTATCCGCAGTAATATGTCAACACTGGCATATTATTATTGACTGCATTTTAAACATTTTGTGGATTGCATTAGCTTTCTCATGCCATTTTTCGGTTCCAAGCCATCATATAGAATACTACACTATATATAGTTCATCACATCTTCAATTTGTCTCCTTTGGTATACGTATGTCTCAGACTTTCCTGTCTTTGGATGACTTGACAAGTTAAAGTGTTATTCAGATATTTTTTAGAATGTCCCTTAATTTTTTTTCTAATATTTTTCTCATGGTTAGGCTAGGGTTAGAGTTATCAGTTTTGGGGAGGTCTTCTCTTTGCTTTTATGTTTTGATTGTATTTTGTCTGGCTGCGAGTTCAAAAAAAGCTTTTCCATGTGAGGCAATGCTTGGGATCATCCTGCTTTATTTAGCTCTCCTTGTTAGATTTTACTTAGTGATTGAGATGAAAGCTATTCAGATAACTACCGGAGGAGATGAGATGATGCTAGCAAATAACCATGCAAAACGGAAGAAAATATCTTAGCCTATTTCTCTGAATATGTAGACTCCCTCCCCAAATATATTTCCCTGAAACTTCTTTCTCAACAAAGACAACTGCTTTCTACATATTATTTTTCAGTTTGTTTCTTTCATTTTGTATATGAAAAGGTCAACCTGGAAATATACATCAAACCTGAATGAAAACATCCTCTTTTCTTATGCAACATACCAGTGCTTGAAGTTTGCTCTTCCAGCATTATTTGTTTAATAGAAATATTTTCCATACCACCTGGTTCTGGCAGAAAGTCAAAATTTGCATTTATATGAGGTAGTTTATCAAATATAACATACAGAAGTCTGTTAAGTACACATTGCATTTTGTTTGTGAGAAAATCTGTTTGTATTTAATGTAGTTTTTAAATTAACCTTAATGAAAGCTTCTGAAAATTGTTGTTCTAAGCATTTGAAATATGCAACAAGAACTAGTGGAAGACATAAACATGTTTTCCATTATATGTTATCAGATAGCCCAAAATTACTACAAAGAAGAATGTGGGGCTATGTTAAATTAGAAAGATAAGCAAGCATTTAGTTAAAAGCAAAGGTCTTTAGAAGAGAAAAGCATCTAACACAGTTAACCCCAAACATCTTATAACAATCTTCAGTCAAAGGTATTTTAACATTTTTAAATTAGAATATTTCTTACTACATACAGAAATTGATTATTTGCACTAAATTTTAACATTTATTCTCTCTTAATCTGAGATTTGTGAAGTACAGGCTTACACAAGCTTTTCAAAAAATGAAATGGAACATGAACTTTTTGGTGAACCATTGTGTCCAAAAGACAAACAATAGTCCAATCTTTTCATTTTTCTACTACGTTGTCATTCCTTATATTAGTATCCCTTTGAATATCAGCATATCCCAGAGATCTTCAGATAGATGGCTTCTGAGAAGTCGACACGGGCTTAACATTTGTTTCCATGTAGAACATATTTTTATCAATTGAGAAAAATTGTAGGTATTTAGAGCTTAGACTAATTATTTATATGAGTGAAGGTGGTTAGACTAGTGCTATGGGAACAGGAGCAATCAGAACTCATCTTTGAAAAAATAAGATGTCTATTTGCCTCCATCCCATCTTTGCTACACAAAGGAAATGCCCAGAATTTTCAGATAGTGGATTTTTCCAATCCAGTTTTTTTCAAGTTAGATATCCAGATATTTGTAAGAAATAGCAAGATTTTTAAATGCTAAAATCTAGCACTCAAATATTGTGTAAATATTATGCAGGGTAAATATGTTTGGTACCAGTATTCAACCTGTATTATAAAGTATAATAAATAATGTTGATGATCTTCTAATTTTAGCAACAACTGGAAAATGACTATTTCCTTTAGCAAATACTATATGTCTTTGAATGGAAAGCCATGTGATACCTGGCAATAACACAAATGCTATTTGTATATATTGCTCTTTAATGCCTATAGCATTTGATGAAATCTAGGTTATATTCCTTAATCACAGAATTTACTACACCCTTTATAACATATTTCTTTAAAGTGACTGTAATGTTATCTTGAAAGTTAAAAAAAATCCAAAAGCAAACTTTTATAGAAAAGTTCCATCTTTAATTGAAAAATTTAACAGTTCCAGTTGTCTAAGCCACCCATCTCCTAGCCTTAAATTTGTTTATTCATAATGTTTGTCATGTATGGAAGCCTGAAATAAAATAGCTAATTTACTAAAACACAGAGCACTTGATCTGTTGTATATTTCTCCTGACTTACCATTTGCAGGATGCATGTTTCGCTTTAAGCCATCAAATGCAGCAGTGACTGCTTGGATTAGATTTCAAGTGGTTTTGTTTGGATAGGAGAAATATGTAAAACGATGAATTTCTTTACTGAGATATGACAAGAACAGCAGTGCACACCTCTCATTTTTTTTAATTAAAAAAAAAATATATATATGCATACAAGAGCTAGGGTATAGTCCAGAGGTGTGGGGGTTGAGAGGATTAACCGGAGACAGAGTAGGGAGCAGAAAAGGCATATTCACTGAAATATGGGGAGCAACAGGTGAGACAAGAGAGGTCAGCTGTGCCATGTGGGTTAGCTCCCTGGCCAGGGATTAAACTTGTGCTGCAGTGGTTGCTGATAACTTCATAGTGCTGAGAATTAACTGTTTGTGCCACTAAGAAGGCCTCATATCTCTCATTTTAGCCTTCCAGTCATAGATGTGGAAAAACTTTCTACGAGTTTTAATTTTCCCTACTAACTTTATCAGACTACTCTGAAAGGTTAGGAAGAAACTGTTAAAATGAGGTGGATCATATGCCTTCACTTCATCAGCCCCAGCATGACATAAATTTATGAGCTTAAATGTTGAGTTCTTTGTTGTCTTTACTATGTCCCCAAATCTTACCATCTAGCAAAGATAACATCTTAAAAGTAAGAAAGATTTCATATACCATTATTATTTCTAGAATGTATTTGAAGTGTGATTTAATGTGTTTGTGGGAGATGTTGAAGCATAAAAGATTGTCGTGGGGATTTAGGTTTTAGATATTTTTAATGTAAATAGCTTTCCTTTGTAGGTCTTTTCTCCCTAAATTACATTTACCAGGAATTCAATTTCAGAATATAATATAGAAACCACCCTCCCACCCACCCCTCAACAAACACACTAGCAGGTCTGGGAGAAATTATGCCTTTGTACACATGCAAATGTGTGGTTTTGTCTATTAAAATCTGTAAGATGGCACATATGCTTATATATTATTACTGAACCTCAAGTATCACAAAAACTTATGTAAGTAACTTCAGAAACTCCAGCATAGAGTTTAGAATAATCTCAGGGGTGGCAAAGGAAATCATCTTACACCTCTCTGGATTCTTTAGGGATGGCACATAATCAAATAAGCATCACACAAATCAATAAGAGAAAAATCCATATAGAAGTTTAATATTAACTGGTATAACTCCTGCATGCATAGTAAAGACCCAGCATGGCAAAGAAACTAGCCTCCTTAGACAATACCTTAAATAACTTAGCTGACACAGAAAGTTGGAGGAAGAAAGAGGAATTTAGGATGTTTACTGAGAAAGGTACACCAAACAATAGGTATGCAGATTCAGTTCTGTCTTCTCTAGATTAGGTATTCCTGGGAGAGACCCTCACAGAGAAAAGTGTGCACACAATTATCAGATACAACTTCCATCCAACTTTTAGAGCACCTCTAATGAAATAAACCTCTTGCCAAAATGACATGCTTTGGGGTGGCCGGCACTAACAATTCTGTTAGAGCTTCTAGATTTATTTTAAAAAATACTCATCTGATACATTTATATTTTCTGAGAAGCACTTATTTGCATCAGTAATGAATTCTGGTTTTTTTAAGGTGTACTTAATTGTAATACTCTTTCATACCCCATATTTTTCAAAAAAGAATGTCAGATGGTTTGCATAGTATAAATGATGACAAAATTACAATTATCATAGTCCATTCCCTCTTTACAAATGTCAATGGAAAACTATTCCAGTTGATGATTTTTTTTCTTTTTGGTTTTAGATCTATTTTTTGGCCAAGTTTGATGCTGCCTTAAAGAGAGAGCAATTATTAGCAGAAGGAATTGTAGACTTGGCCTCAAGAAGAAATAGGGGATTAAATCAGTGAATCTATGGTGGGTGGACTGTATCTGAAGTCAAGCATGACCTTGGGGATCCCACTGCTTTGTGGCACTTTCATAGAGTACATGTGGAGTTGATGGAATGAGGTGAAGTAAGATTTCTGTGGTGTGCTCTTCCTATTTAAAGACATGTCAAATTTTATGTTAATATTTATGGAAAACAGGAATAAGCATTAAAGTTAAAAATAAAAAAAGAATCCCAATCTATTTATTATTCTGGTGATAACAAAGATACAATCAGTGGTTTTTCCACTCAGATACATTCTTAAATACATTTTATCTTCATACAAAAAAAAATCATGAAAGGGAGTTAATATTTCTTAACCTTTTCTGGTTACAAAGAGAAATGCAAATAATTTAATAACATTATTTGCTTATAGCCCTTAAGGTTCAAATAACTGCTTATTATATAGGAACAGCTAGGTCTTCAGAAGAAACATACTCTGTTAGTGTGCAATAGCTAATATCAGATCACTAATAGATTTAACCTTGTGAGTTTATAGATATTTAAAAGTGTTATGGTTTGAAGGTCAACTTGTCTGTCTTATTGTAAAAGAAGGCAAAGAAATGAATAAAAATTAGAAAGAATTAATTCTTCAAAAAGTTTTTACAAATCAAAACCCTGCAGTTTCACACTGAGAACAAAAGAAGCATATTAAACACCAAAGTTTATCAAGACAAATTAGGTCCCAGTTTCAAATTTTCTTTAATCTTTTGCATCTGAAAGGTTTTTTTGCCTCATGCTGTTTTCCCTAGTTAAATGTTAAAATGAATTCTAGCCAATACCATTGACTTCCTCCCTTAAAAATATTGAGACACATAATAAAAAATTAATTACTTCCCCTAATTTCCGTGTGATTCTTTAAAAAGATGTAAAATTCATTTAAAGTAAGTGGTGACTTTGTCTTTGAAGATCACGACAATTAACATGGATCAAAGCTTAGGTTCTGTAACGATGATAGCTTATTAGCATAATGAAATTAACTTAGAGACAAGAATCTTTAATAGGTACAACAAAAACGCTTTAATAATACTTGAAGAAAATTATGTATTTGCTAGAAGTACAACAGTTTCAGATTTTCTATCCAATTAATAAGTTGTTAATTAACTCCTTTTCCAAACAATGCGCACTTTAAGTTAACATCTGCCCATTGGAATATTCTGTCTATTGTGCTTCATCTTATGGAAGGATATAGCAGTCTTGCAAAGGATATTGTGTATTTATTCATTATTTTAAAATTTTCATACCATAGAGCCAATATTTTCATCATTAAATTTGAAAAAAAATGTAATTTTATACTTAAGGAAATAGTCACTGTATGATAGTATCATGCCAGATAGTTCAAATTTCAGATCATTAGTATTTCAAGGGCAAAAAAATTGGTGCAGTTTTGGGGTAACTATAAAATTTGACCCTCTACTTCAATCTAAGAAGAAATACTTATTCATTAAAGTTAATAATTTGGCCTGTTTTTACATATTGGGGACCACTTGAACTTGAGGGTAAATACAAGAATGCTTTATTTCCAGAAACAAATGTTAATATTTATACCTCATCCAAATGTAAAAAAAAAATGTGTTTTGTCATTTATTTAACCATCCATTCATTAATGTAATATCTGCTGAGGAGTAATATCTATTGAGTGTACCATGCACTGAATGTTCTAATATTAAAAAGAAGATGGGTTGTATTGTTGTAAGTGGTGTTTTCATTATTGTTGGTGATACTGTCTTAATTAAATGTTGATGTTCTAGTTGTCACATAGGAGAAACAGGCACCTTGACAAGGTCCTCTTCCTTTTGTATCTTATTGCCATGCAATCTTTCTGATGGACACAAGTACGCATAATACAAAAACAAAACAAAAACTCCATAGCTACTAAAAAAATAACTTTTTCATATTTAAATCTAACAAGGAATTTCTCCCAGTTTCATTCCCCCTCCCAACTCCAAAAAAAAAAAAAAAAACCCTTTTCCATATTGGAAATTGTGTGCTTTCCATTTCAAATATGTTGGCAATAAATTTTCTGAGTATTTTCTTCTCTGGATTCAGAAATAAATGAATGCCTTTGATTCAAAGGTTATTAGTCTTATCCCAACTCATAATATTATTCTGGTGCCCTCAGCAAATATCAGATCCTATGGTTACCTCCTTCACTGCCTAATCACCTACAAATTCCCAGCTACACTGATGTGCTTAAAGCTCCTTTTCTATCAGAGAAAGAAACTAAAATGGGAAACACAGAAATGGAGCTTAAATATATTGAGAGAAATACTAGTAGACTAGGAATCTTATGAAAGTCTGTGATATAATGGGGACAGAACAGAGATATCTTCAAATGTTGTCCCCCTGGATAGATTAAACTATGGCTGGAGTGAATTCAACCAAGTCAGCATATGAAAGAAAAAATTCTGATCAGCTGGTAATTCCTACTCCTACCTAAGATCTAAGAATATTTTATAACTTTATTTTGAACTTGCCAAATGCTATTGTGTGTGTATGACTATTTTCAGAGGTGTCTTATTATACCACTTAGTTTTTCTTATGACCGTTTTATAAGAAAGAAGAAAGCATGTTGATCCTGATCTACAGTAAAATGAAAGGTGTTGATAAATACACCAGTTTCTTTCCTCTTTCTTTCTCCAGTCCCCTACCAATATCTATAACTGGTCAAATATTATTGGAAGACCAATGGAAAAAGCATTCTGGGACTATATAGTTTGCAGGGATCAGCCACTTTAATTATAGATCAAATGAGGAAGAAGGCACAAAATACATATGAATGACTGCTAAAATTTCATATATGATTACTTCTGATTAACTTCAGCTATTAGATACAATAGAACATTACTGAAATAGTATCGTCATTGGTTTTTATGTTTCACTTTTGTTACCCTAAAGTCTACCATCATTCAGCTGGTGTCCAGGGATGTCTTTTTAAAAAGCATATCATATCACCCCTCTCATTTTAAGATTGTTCAACTCATTCTCATTCTTTGTAACATCAGTCGTAGTTTATCACATAGACTATTTGTGCTTTGTGCCTCTCAACTCTGGCATTTTCTTTTGGACACCAAAATATACTTTCTGGACCGAACCTAAACTAACCATTTATAATTTTAGAATGCTTTGCCCTTTTGTAGTCCACCATGTCTTAAGTGAGTCTTGTGTTGAAATACTAAAAACAATCTTCCCATTTGCCATCATCATAATTTTTTTTGTTTTAGAGTAAGACTTATAGTGCTTCAAAATTTAATCATTATGTACCTGGTATATCTTAGGGGGCTTCTTTGTATTTCCCTTAAACTCTAGGTATACCTCCATAAGTACATTTCACTTTAATAATTATTTCTACTTGTTATACAGTATCTGCTGAAGGGTTCTAAATACTTGAAAATTGAGGACTACATCATATTAATCTTGTGCCACTAAATGACCATTACATAATAGGAAAATAATAAAAGACTGTTGAATTAGTAAAGAATAAATGTTTATATTAGGTTACAGCACATTCATTTTCTACACTCTACACTTTTAAAGGCAAATCAATGAAATAAGCAAAATTCTATTTTATTATCATTATGTAGAAAGAGGTTGTTCCTAAAAAGTATTTTTAAACAGTAATTAAAGTATCTTGCAATGATGGCCTCTACACAAAAATAGATGCAGTTCATTTCATTTTCACGGCACATTCTCTTTTTAATGTAATCCTTTCCTTCTTTACATGAATGTTGCTATTCTTCAATTTCTTGGGTTTTACACAGCTGTGTCCTGGATTTGAATTTCCCTTGATGACCTTGTTCTTTTAATGTTGTTGTTCTTGTTTGTTTCCAGAATAATTTATGTTTCACACTTAATTTGCATTTTTTTTTCTAACTTCATGAGTTTGAACAAGAATAAGTTTTCTGGTCTCATATGACAACTCAGCAGGATAATATACTGTACTTGAAAATAATGTTTTGTTTTGTTTATTCCCTGATCAAGTGAAAAAGATACTTACTCTGGATAACTTTTTAAAAAAAATATATATATATTACCCAACCAATAGCAAGGGAATTCCTAAGAAGGAGGAAGGGAAGAAGAGAGGGACAAAGAGAATGCAGGCAGACAGATAGGCAGGAAGGAGGAAAGTCAAAGCAAATCATAATTCTTCTAATTTGTATTTACTTATCATTTTTGACCATGGAAATCTTCAATGCTTTTAACTATGTTACCATAAACCTGAAAAATTAACAAAGAGGACCCGTCAGAGGTCTATGCACAGTAGTTTCCAAAAACTGACAGAGAGAGCAAACTGAGAGTATTTGCTTTTGAATGACCAATGCTATTGCAGAAGATTATGAGAAAAAACAGAAGAGAATCTAATTTATGTAACTGAGACAATCTAAGTCAGAGTCTGAATAACTTACTAGTCCAGCAATAAATAGTTCTACTATTATAAAATATTTTAGAAAAACTTGCAAATTATTACTGATAACTATTTGCTTTTGCAGAATACAAATTATGTGTGCATAAACATATTATTTTCAGTGGAAGATTTTCAAACACACACAAAGCATACAGAGCAATATAACAAGCATTTATAAACCCATTTGCCAGATTCAACAATTATCATCTATTGGGAACTATTTTTCTATATAATTTCCAATCTTTTGTTGTTAGCATCACTTATGATGTTATTGAGCAGGGATGTTACTAAAGCAAATTTCAGACAGCACATCATTTTATACAGAGGAAATCAAGATACATTTCCAAAAGATAAGGGCCTCCCTGTGGCACAAGGGGCTAAGCACTGCACTATGTAGCAGCCACTGCAGCACAAGTTCAATCCCCAACCAGGGAGGAGACCCACATGGTGCAGCAGACCTCTCCTGCTTTGGCCACTCTCCCCTCAGCAGTGTACTTCAGTCAATCTTCCTGTTCTGCTCCCCGCTCTGTCTGTGGTGACTCCTCTCACCGCCCCCCACACCTTTGGCCTGTACCCCAGTTCTTGTATAAATAAAAAAACTTTAAAAATAATAATAAAATATAAGGACCATTTAAAACCTAACCACACTGTCATTAAATACCCAAATTATTAAATTACTCCTTAATTCTTCTAATTTGTATTTACTTATCATTTTTGACCATGGGAATCTTCAATGCTTTTAGCTATGTGACCAATAAACCTTAATAACATTATTATTTGGGTCACATTTAATTTTCCCTAAACTTTTTATCTAGATGGTATATTCTAATTAGAGTACAAAACAAGTTCTCTATCATTTGGTTAACCTGCTACATTTCATTTAATCTTATATTTTTGGTTGAAGTAGTAATAAAAGATATTTTTTAAAATTTTTAATAAAAAATATTTTTTATCTTTAATTTTTTCTATGTGTTCATTATTCACATAGAAATAATGTCATGTAGAAATACAATTACCTTTTGAATGTTCGGTTTATATCCTGAAAACTTATTGAACTCAGAATCTAGGGGTTTTTTAGTAAGAATCCTTAAAATGTTGCATGGAGACAATAATGTCATCTGAAAATAAGAATAATTTTATTTCTTTCACTCAATCTCTATGACATTTACATCTTTTCTAATCTTATTACACTGGTAAGAGTCCAAACACTATGCTGAACAACAGTATTGAGAAGAAATACCTTTGTCTTCTCCTGCTCACAGGGGGAAAGCATTCAAATTTTTACTAATTACTCTTGTTATTTTTTTCTTTTATAGATGCAGTCTATAAGATTGAGGGCATTTTGGAGGTTTTGTTTTTGTTGTTAGGAATGGGTGTTGAATTGTGTCAAACTCTTTTTCTATATTAATTTATATGGTCATATGATTCATCTTTAGCCTGATAATATGATGGATTTTATCACCAGACTTTGAGTACTGAACCAACCTTGCATCACTATTATAAACTTCACCTGATCATGGCATGTAAATTTTGCATATTGCTGAATCCTATTGCTAATATTATGTTAAAGATTTTTGTGCCTAATTTTATGACAGGTATTGGATGTAGCTTTATTATCTTTAATGTCTTTAGATCTTTTTGGTATTAGTGTAATACTAGCTTCATATTTGGATATTTTTCCTTGTTTTCTCTTTTTTGAAATAAAATATGTATAATTTGTGTTATAGCTTTCTTAAAAGCACACTAGAATTTCTCAATAAAGTGATTTGGTCTGGGCAATTTCTCTTTCATGAGTTTTAAAATTATGAATTACACTAGTAATTACAGGACTATTAAAAATAACTCAATCACATTTGGTAATTTGTGTTTATTTTTGCTTTTCAGAAATTGATCCAGTTCATCTCAGTTGTCAAATTTATCTAAGTAAATTGTTCAGAGCATTTTATTATTTTATTTTAATGTATGTAAGATTTAAATATATCCCCTGTTGATTACTGGCATTGGTAATTTGTACTTTCTCTTTCACTATTTTTTTTTGTCAGTAAATTTTAGAGAATTTTGCAAAACAACAGGTGTTTGTTTCACTGGTTTTCTCTTTTTCTATTTCATTGATTTCTAGTGTCTCCATTACTTTCTCATCTATGTTTGCTTTGGGCTTATTTTGCTCTTCTTTTTCTAAATCCTTAAGATGGTAGTTGAATTTGAGGCTGTCTTTTCTCATGTTTTTAAGGCTATCAATTTCCCTCTCAGTGTTCATTTAGCTGCATCAGATACAGTTTAGTATGCTGTATTTTCACTTTCTTTTAGTTCAATATATGTATATATCACTCTCTGTACCTATAGATATAAAGATAGATATAGATATATTTTCATTAAGTTTTCTCTTTGATCCATAAATTGGAGATTTTTCTTTTGTTGACTTTTAGTTTGATTTGATTTTGTTCAGAGTATACACTAACTCCTCTGTTTAATTCCCTTGATTTTTGAGGGTAATTTTTGGGCTAAAGTATGGTACATGTTTTGGCCCTGAGTTATCTCCCCTAGCCTTCCAGGTTCCAATGGCATGAGTGTTAGATCATTGCTATAATCCCAGAGGCCCTTAATTGGTCTACTAATTTTTTTTTTTTTCAGTTCACTTTCTCTTCAATATTCACATTGGAAAAACTTGACTGTCTAGATTCAACTTCACTGATTCTGTTCTCTATCCCCTTCACTCTGCTATTGAGCCCATCCCTGAGTTTTAAATAAAATTTTATTTTTCAGTTGTAAAATTTGTTTCTAGCATGTTTGTAATTGGTCATGAAGTACTTTAAAATTTATCAAATGATTCTAATGTTTTCTCTGTATTCCTGGTTTTGACTTCTATTGGTTGAATTTTTTCATTCTGTTGAGATTTGCCTAGTTATTGGTTCTTGTTATGCCTGATTCTTTTTTATTAGTATTATTTAATGTGGTTTACCTGGCTATCACATTATGGGACTCTGGATCTTACATAAGTTTTGATTTTCACTGACTTCCTCTCATGACACCCCAGCAGAGTAACACAGAGCAGCAGTACATCACTGGTAGTTTGGGCTAGCAGTCCAGATCCCCCAAAGACTCTGTGCAATCTGCAGGGAGGTTGAAGTTCTATGGTGCCAGGGGCTATTTGTATTATCTCCATGGGTTATCAGAAATCTTACTCTATCCAGGAGCACTGGGAATTACATCTTTAATTTTTTATATCACATCTATACCTAAATGATGAAAGCATACCCCAATATAGCTATTTTGATGATAATATTTCCACATCATTGTTACAATTATGAAAATGATTACAAACAACCAAAAATTTTTAAAATCAACTTTTAAAATAATTCAAAAATTACATAGTGGTAATGTATATAAAGCTACAATATAATATAGTACTATTTCAAAAAATTTAACTAAAATCCTAAAGCAGCTAAAATTACAGTTAGAGCATCCAAAAGTGCTTCTATTTCTTGATAAATGTAATGTTGAAATGTATTTTAATAATTCTGAATGTAGCAGAATTTTTCCCAGCCAGACACAATTCATGAACACATATATTATTATGGCAGTGATTGTGCAAGTGTGAACATCATTAAAAAAGCACAAAGGTCCTCAATAAGAGAGATGAATTAAATATATGTAAAGTAATGTATGGCCACCCACACAGTTCTGTCTGCCAACAGGCTCCACCTCACTGTCACTCAACATACTGAGTTCTCACCCAGGCACAAGTTACACAGCTTCCTCCTTGAAAAGCTGGAAAAGAACTCCAGAGTTTCCAAATATTTTTTGTTCAAAATGGAAACAATGAGTTCTGCAAATGGTCACTGAGAAGTTGCTGTGCAACTTCACTGCTATACTTGGAACACTGCAGCAAAGCATACAATACTGGATGGTTCTTATCCTGTGGACTGTCCCTAGGCTTTCTCAATCAAGACCCAGCATGGGGGTTAAGGCCAATGAGATATAGCCAAGCAGGAACTGACCATGAAGGCTAGCAGCTCTGGTCTTGACCTGGAAGAAACCTACCAATCTGTGTTTTCCCCTGCACTGTGGTTCCACCATATCATATAACCCCTTGTGTCCAAATCCAGATACAATATGGAGACATGCTGTCATTTCTTCTGACATGAGACGACATCCATTTCATAAGATAGAATGTTAGCAAACATTTATAGCAAGAAAACAGTTTTTCCTTACTGATAATATATAAGGCATAAAACCTTCAAAATGCTCATCCTGATGAAATACTTACAAGCCTTTCAAGATTTGCAAATAATGTATACAGCTATTGAACAGACCTAGTATTCTAGTTAGCCAGACTCAAGGAAAACATTAAGATTTTTAGTAGTCTTAGTAACTGAGTAGATCACTTTTTTCCAAGTACTTTTAAACTCTTAGCCATTTACAAAATGTCCTCTCCAACAAGCTCTTCTCAATCATGCAGGTAATTAACATCCTTCCCTTCCAACAGTAATTTGTGGCATTTCTAGGATGTCAATGAAGTTGTAAAGGTTGCATCTTAGACAAAAAACACTCAATACATTGTATTATATTTTTCATAAATCTATGAAGCTTTACCATTAAATTTTGAACAAATTTTTTTTATTTTCAATTTTCTTTTTTTTCTATTTTACTTTTCTATTTTGTTATTTTTCAAATTTTCATACTGACAAATGAGAGAATTATAATAGGAGGAATTATATATTTAATACTCTTTATTGAATAAAAATTGCTAATTCTGGGTCAGACCTTATTTTTAAAAAAGATTTTATTTATTTATTTATTTATGCACTCAGGAGCTGGGTGCAGGCCAAAGGTGCAGGGATGGAGAGAAGATTCACTAGAGACAGAGTGAGCAGCATAACAGGTGGACTGACTGAAATACTCTCCTGAGGGAACAGTGAGTGAGACAGGAGATGTCTGCTGTGCCATGTGGGTCAGCTCCCTTGCTGGGATGGAACTTGTGCAGGAAAGGCTATGGATAGCTTCATAGTGCTAAGACTTAACCCCTTGCACCACCAGGGAGGCCCCAGACCTTATTTTTTAATTTAAATTCCCTGGTGTATAATATCTAAGTCAGGAATGTACTTTACAAAATGAGCTCTGTCCTATTTTCAGGCTTACATAATATTCATAAATATTTTTCAGAATATTTCAAACACAAGATTAAAAATAACAGGCTAAAAGATAAAACAATGAAAAGAATTGAAGTCATATAATATCTTTTGCAGGTTGTTTTAATATTTAGTAGTATTGTCCTTAACTATAGATCTAAAACAAAAACTGAAGCCAAAGCATTATGAGGCCTAAACTGTTATATGATCTGAAATCCCATTAATTGCCAAATGGCTATAATTTATTGGAGATGCACGGCCTGACACTATCCCTGTTAGCACCACCCAGCAACTACAGTTACATACTGGCATTCCCTCCAAGGAGTCTCCATTGACAGCTATAGAACCAGATTAATTCTCACTTTGTTTTTAATTTTAGTTGTCACTAACAATGCCTCCACCTTCTGGCTTAGCATCTCAATATTAACTTACAAGCATGAAACAAGAACTTAATCAGGGAATGTTTGGGGATTTACTTTACAGCAGTTAGATACTGAAGGTGAGTTAAGAACAAATATTTGTTGGTATGGGACAGTAATTAGTTTCAGACAGAAGGTACAAACTGCAGCGTTAGTGAAATCTCTTCATAGCTAGTGTCTCATCTCAATTAATGAAAAGATATATATTACCCCACAAGAGTATGTAAGGAGTGAAGGTCCAGACTGGGACTGTCTTGTTAGCACTGTTGATACCTACAAATATGACAAACATCTTATTCTAGAAAATACTATTTCTTTTATGCTTTGTTGCTATTTCTTTTTCTTTCCCTTCTCCCTCTATTCCTTCTCCTTCGTATCATATGCCTCTGCTACACAGCTACATTCAAGGGTCATGAGTGATGCAAGCAAGACAGACTCCCTCTCCTGAATACCAAGAATAATTGCAGACTGGCAAGGTTTAGTGTTCACTTATAATAAGCTGTGAAGTTTAAACAAACGAAAATTGGAATCTGAGACATGATTATTCCAACTTTCCTTCTATCTAACCAGACAACTTTAGACACAAAAATATTCAAGTCTTGGGCATTTTGGGTTGTTTCCATATCTTACCTATTATAAATAGTGAACTTATAGGAGGAATATAGGGGAACTAAATAAGGAACCAGGAAAAAATTATAACATATTAAAAATCAAAATTAATAGGCAACTATTACTCAGGTACTGCAGGGGAGGGGGAGGGAGAAGGATCAAAACAGGAGAGGGAAGAGCGCAAGGGGCTATGGTGATGATGTATGGGTGAATTGGTGGTGGGAATTTTGTGGGGACTACCCTTGAGAAAAGGAAGCATGTATTGTACAAAATGGAAGAACAATGTAAAATATATATAAAATTTTTAAAAATTCAAGCCTTATATTTGCATATTCTACATTTGCATAATAGCTGATACTTATTCCTCATTGTTCACAAGATTCTTGTGAAAGTTAATTAATCCTTCATTAATATTCTAAAGAACTGACTTTTTGTATATGTTTTGCAATATATACAAATATTGAGTCATTATGGTATACCTCTGAAACTAAAATAATGTTACACGTCACTTATACTGCAATTAAAAAATAAATAAGATAGTTTAAAGTATGCAACTTCCAAACTGAAATCTGTTTCCATGAAAAAAGTAGAAATTGTCATTTTGCTTTACTTTCTAGGACTAGAATCACTAGGCCTAATTGTATCTCTGCTTAAAGATGAGAAAAAATAAGGTCTAGACCAGTGATTTTTCAAGGATCGCTATAATAGCCTCCCTGGGAATGCAAATGAATGGCTCCCAGCCCAGACCTGCTGAATCAGAATCTCTTAGAGTAGGGTCCACCCAGGAATTTGTGTATTTAACAAGCCTTACCAATGATCAAAACAATCACTGTACCTAAGAAATGTAAGTCTAAACTGCCTACTGACAGATAATGTAGAGACAGTCAGTATTAAATCCCATTGCCCCTGAAATCTAAATCAGGTCTCCTTAAACTACACTAATATAAGGAGTGCTATTCTAAACCACAATTTAACTCTCAAGTTGGCTCCTTGGTTTTTTTTTTTTTTGTGTTGCTGTTAGGGAGCAAAGAACTGTGAATGAGACCTTAAGGAAATATTTTTATTTGCTTGTTGTTTATGGCATTTACATACACAATATGAATGATTACTCACATAAAAGAAATAGTTTTACATTCTTGCAGTAATAACCCTCAACAATAACTTTTTAGGTTTAGTGCACACTTCCACCAAGTCAGACTTCCTAGTTGCTACATTTATATTTGACAAAAGATTAAATTAAAGCAAGAAGAGACTCATATTTCAAGCCTTTGCAAACATGATTCTAAACCATTGAAGTATGTGTTGTAACTATCCTTAAAAGGAAAATTGCATAAATGTGACAATTCTATATGAACAAGCTTATCCTTATCTCAACAAGCAGTTCACAATAACTGAACTTATCTTCTTTCTTTTTTATTCAAAAGTTAAAAAAAATGGAATTAAGTGGGAAAAGAAGCAACAATTCTGTTTCCTTTGGAAATTTTCTCTTGAATATTTTGATCAAATTAGTGACCAAATCAACATAATTACCTTTAGTGATGGCTTTAAGTGACAGGTGAACCCAGAATATTGCATCTCTCTACTTAAAATCAGTGAGAAGAAACTAAAGGAGTTGGAACCTTGGACCAGTTACCGCTGATTCCCAGAAAACGTGTCTTTCAACCTCAGTTTATAGAATAAATACCTTTGTTTTCTGACATGTTTTACTTTTTAAAAAGTAAAGAAGTACTGAAATCTGAAAAAAGAAGTCATTCGTATCCTTTTACTATTTCAAAAGAGTAAATTTCATAAGCATTTTTTAACAATTAAGTAAGAAATTAAATAGCATTTTCCTATGTTAAGGTATTAACATTAGCATTCTAAATTCTACACTTCTTACTGCCATAATTTCCTTATCATGCTGTCATTTGTCTTGGCAAGGCAACTGTATCAGAAACAAAATAGAAGACGAATGCTTAAAGATATGTATGTACTAGAAATTACATCTGATTGAACTGTATTAAATTCCTTTGCAAATAAAACAAAAAATCTTAAGGAAAAATTAGAAGTTACAGATAAAATAACAAAATTGAAATAAAATGATTATGTGAAAACTTCATAATTCTAAGTAGTCATAACTTAATTTCCTCTTTCTAGAGCACTCAAGTGAAACACACAGACCTACTTACTCAATAATAATAATAATAATAATAATAATAACCAGATGATGAATGAACTGAATAACTGAGATTGATACAGAAATACTATGAGGAAAATAAATTATTTAGTAGAATATGAAGAGAAAAAATAATCAGTGATAGGAAGAGAGATTCTGGGTAAGGTCAATTATACATAATATTCAGGGTCATTTCCTCCACAAACCCATGAGTAGGTCCAATTTTTCATTACTTTTCTGGCTCTTGGTGACTGTGGACTGTCCAAGGCTTTCACACCATGATTCTCACTGGACATCCATGTATTTATAAGAATGTTTTGATAGCAAGTGGCAGAAATCCAACTCAAATATGCCTAGGTAATTAGTTATTTGGAGGATGGGGGTTGAAAGAATGAATATTTAAGTGTAAAGTTAGTTGCAAAGATGAATATTTTTAAGAATTTTCATGAATTTGTACTCCTTTTAACTTTACCAGATATCACAGCTCTGTTTCATTCTAAGTTGTCTTTACATTCACATAATCTCTTGCGGCATGGTAACAATATATTTCAGGAAACGCTAGGCTTTTTTGGTGATCTCTCAACAACTCTAGCATAGATTTTTTTAGCTCTAACTGATTAGTTGCGATTCACACATTCATTACTTTGTCAGTCACTATGACCAGGAATGTAACGATATTATTGAGCAAAGTCACATCAAGATTTCACCTAGAACTGGGGGGTGTGAATATCAACTAATGGAATTAAAAATAAAGGAGAGTTGTTTTTCCTAGGAAAATCATGCTATGTAAACAGGAAAAAGGGTGGCCTAATGATAAATTGAAATATGTCCACCAAAGCCTATATTTTTGGATACTCTTTAAACCTTCATTACTTTCCACTGATCAATACAAGAGAGTCGTATTTTACATATGGAATTCCAAAATGAATAAGCTTTTTCAAATACAACCTATACTACCACAGCATCAAGACCTAGCTTGGGAAATTCAGAAAATATGTCTTGGAATCCTTTGGACAGTCTTTTAAAATCTCTGTTGGAGATTCCTCAGTAATGGTGGTCATTACCATTCTGAATATATGTACCTACCTTTTTTTTTTTCTTTCTTATGATCTGGTATCTGCCTCTATGGCTTATCCATTGTTCTAATTCAAGTGTTGTCCACTCAACATATTTTACATAATGAATCTTCATATGTATAAAGTGAGGTTCATTCAAATATAGTGCATATGACATGATCTCTAGAGATTTGACATCCAACTCTTCCTTTGTTTGTGACCATTTATCTGAAACTGTTATACTATTCTTTGTCTCCTGGACATCATTTTGGTGAAATCTTAGATTGGAATTTTCATTTTATTGTTGCTGTTGGTTTTTATTTGGCTTGTTTGTTTTGCATAAAATGTCTCCCAGAGTTAAGAAAGCAGAAGTTCAACCAATATTAACCAAAGAAATTATTTCATTTTTATGTCATTAATTTTAGCCTATAAAGTTCCTTGTTAGCAATAGACATATACCAATTTCATCTATGAAACAAAAGTATTCTGTATTCCTGCATAACTTTTTCATTTCATTTATCATGTTGTTTTACTCCAAAACAAACAAACAAGCAATTTGAGTCTTATAGAGAGTGTATACATTATAATCTTGGAGTCTAAAAAAATTATTTATTGCTGAAAATGGTTGGATTCCTGCTTGTGTGCCATGGAAACTGAATTTCTGCCCTAATGTTTTGGCACATCTTCAGTATACTTACCTCTGTAGGAGTGGTGTGTATCCACAATTATGCTATTTGAAAAGAATCTTTGTACTGGAAAATCCCATTGAGATGTAGCATCGCGTTTCCAAGGGTGTCTTGGGACAAGAAAGAATGGTGCAGTAATATGCAACCACTTGGTTACATCATTCATACCAGAGAAATTATCATCCTACTGCTGACGGGGAACACTTGTACTTCTCTATTATCAAAGATTTTGCAGAACTGCTCAGCCCCCTCTATTCATTTTATTCCAGCTGTTCTAACACAAGGAATGAAACAGATTGCTTCATTCTCTAAGCGTACATTAAAAAGGACAATGCCATCATTTGGAGGGCTTTGAAGGGGGTTTTGCTTCATTTGGACTGTGTGTGGAGCAAGCTCACTGCCTTATAACAAAAGCATGAAACTCGGTAGTGACAGGCAAGTCAAAGGCTAGAGAATCCGTTAAAAGGAAGAAGACCTAAATGTTTAGTCATTTAAAAGAAAAAAAAGAGACATCAGGAAGGAAGCAGAGAAAAGGTAGAGGAGATCATGAGAAGGAATGGGTACTGGCTCAATACTGCATCCTTTTTTAATCCTTTGGGAAAACTTACTCATAGGCATCCAGAGGCTTTTTCCTGATTTTGTCCTACATCAAAACACACAGCTTGTTCTTGCTTGTGCTTATAAGCCTATATGGATTTGAGTATTTTTGACATAAAAATACTGAAAGCATTGTAAAAAGTCAAGTATCTGATACTTTTTCATCAAGCGATCTTGAAACATAAGCATTGTCCTCACCTTTGAAATTTTTTATCTCTTCATATGATATTTCTGCCTTAGTTTACATTCTATTTACACCACAAATGCCACGAGCATATCTTATTCCCTTCATTTCTTTCCTCTTCCTATGCCTATTCTTGAATGTTAGACATAAGCAGGATGCAGACTATCAATTTTTTTCCACACTAATGGCAGACATGTAAATTAATCAGAGAAACTGTATGATGTATGAAATCATTTTCAATATGATTCCCAATAAGACACCACCAAGACAGCATTTCTGAGAAGTGAGATGATATTATTAAAATCCTGGGTTAGGGATATAGAAGACACCAAAACTAACTCTCTAATGTGAATTTTGTAATGAAAATATTTATATACTTAGCCAAAAAATAATAGTAAATTTCTCAATTCAGAATTGTAGGAGGCTATGTGTTATCTTCAGTTTGGCTCATATTTCACTCCTTAGATACTTACGGATTTAGCACTTGAGAATTTCCATTAATTTTCAAGGGGCAATTTTCAGACAAACTTTTAAAATGTACTATACGCTATTGTAAACTATAGAAAGAAATGCAGTATCAATACATTTCTCATTCTCACCCCTACTCATGTTCCAACCTAAAGAAACGTACTGATGTCAGCAGATTATGACTTCACCTGTGAGAGAAGACAGATCTTAGGAGCTGAAAATTCTCTTTTGAGTAACCTATCTTTTGGCACATCTCATCTCACTCTCCCCACAGTACTAGTGGGGCTTGGGGTCCCATTCTTCCTTCTGACATAATGACAGGTCAAAGGAATTTTGGCAGCTCACACATTGAGGTCAAGTTTTACTCATGATGAGTAGACTGCATAGGGCACTGTCTTTCCATCTGAAATAATAAGGATATATTCACCTAGCTTCTTTTCTATGTACACTCCTGGAAGCCACGTAGTAAAGGTAGCAACTATGTTCAAAGATTTAGTAACCCTGTCCTTGGCCTAATCACAACAAACATGATGAAGTTTGCCAAAGAGGAGTTTGTACAATTCACAACGAGATGGTATGGGCTAGAAGGATCTGAACATCTTGATTCTGGCTGTAAACCAAGAGACATATATAGGCAGTTTTATTAGCCAAAGAGGACATTTTCCTTGAAAATGGATATCTATGGAAAACTACAGATTTTTGCTGATTAACACATTATTAATGTACTACATAATTCTGAGACAGGTTAAGTCTTCAGTATAAAGAAATATAGTACAGTCTCAGCTGTCTGGCTCCCTTTTTTCTTAGATCAAACAGAATTTATTCTCTTTACTTCTTCCCCACAAAAATACTACTTCCTCAATCTATCTGTCCAAGCTGTTTGCACAAATGCATACACATAAGAAACCATCTTCCACAGAAACAAAAATTAATCCAGAATGCTATTTTTCTTCCAAGTGATTATAACTCTGCCCTCAGAGTTCCCTGAATTCTTACTCATTGAATTGCCATTAAAACTACCTTGATATCTGCCTTGGGTTCAAAGTCTTTCCGTCTTCACTTCCCAGTACAATAAAGCAACCATGGATGCATTGCTAATTTTGTTTTGTTCTAATTTATTCCTAGAAATTTTGTGGGAGGTTTGTGAGAATTGTCGGTCAAATAAGTTTAAGTTGCCCTTTGGACATACCTCTCCTGATGTTTTATGGTGACTCCCCAATCAGTAGACAAAGTTTTGCTATTTTCTGAAGGAAAGGATGAGAAAGTAACAGAATGGAGAAAGAATGGATCTTATGCTTGTAGTGCGTAAGAAATAACATATGAAAATACATATTAGATAATGACATAAAGAGTTGAAAGGATATCCCATGTTCATAGATGGGGAGTATCAATACAATCAAAATGACTATCCTGCATAAAATGTCCTAAAATAGCAATAGCAATCCAGAGAAAAAAAGAGAAAATGGAGACATCCAATTGGATGGATGACATCATATTACCTTCCTTCAAACTCTATTATAAGTCAATAATACCAAATATAATATGGTCAGCAAAAAACAAAAGTATGGATCACAGGAACAGAATCAAAAGCCCAGAAATAAGCCCATGTGCTTATCAGCACCTAATCTATGCTAAAGAATGATCATACAATGGGGAAAGGAGAGTCCCTTTCTTAAGTGGTGCTAGAGAAACTAGAAAAAAGCATACAAAAAAGAATCACATTGAATCGCTAGTAGTATGTATAAAAGTAAATTTCAAAAGGATCAAAGATTTCAGTATAAGACCTGCTCAAGGAAATGAGCAATTACAACCAAAGCAAACAAAAACTCAACAAGACCAAAATGGGGCAAAATGGGGTTGAGTGCAGAAAGAGCACAAGGAACCGAGGTGATGGTGCACGGTGGAATGGTGGTGAGAATTCTCTGGGGAACACAAATGATTTCAAAATAATTAAATAAAAATAAAACAATAAAATACATAGAAGGGAACTATAGCAATATATTTGATAACACTAACAATAAAGACGATTTTAGAAAATAATTCCCTATTCAGGGGAAACAAATAAAAATAAACAATTGAAATTACCTCAAGTTAAAAACTCTTTTTTTTAGTTAAAAAGACATCCTAGTGAATGGGAGAAAATATTTACACAATGTAAATAAGGAGGTTTTAATATTCAAGATATACAAAAACTTACACAATTCAACAATAAAGACAAATTAATATCTAATGAACAGTAGGTACAGACAACTCACTAAACTAGACACGTATAAGGTCAATAGATAAGTGAAAAAAAAATATTCATCATCACTTCCAAAAGAGAGACACATTAAGCCCCAATGTGTTACCATCTTACACCCTTGAGATTGTCACATATTAAAATTACCCTGAATATTAAGTGCTAGAGAGGAAAAAAAGAGGAACCCTATTACACTGTTGGTGGAAATATGAACTGGTTCAGCCATTCTAGAAGTGATCTGGATTTACCTCGGAAAACTAAAAATGGAAATGCCTTATGACCTAGCAATTCTATTCTTGAGCATCTATCTAAAATGTTAAACCATCAATGCAAAAACCTACAGGTTGTTCATTGCTGCACTGTTTACAATAGTTAAAACATAGAAGTAGCCAAAATGTCACTCAATAGAGGATTGGATGAAGAAGATGTATCTCCACACTGTGGAATACCATTCAGTCATAAGGAATGATGAAATGTAGCCATATACAGAAAAATGGAAGGAGTTCAAGAAATTGTGTATATTAAAGCACAGTAGAATGGTAAAAATCAAACACTAGACAGTACATAGTGGACAGGCTGACAAAGCATAATACTTAGAAAAGCTAATGGACATTAATAGGGAGAAAGTTACTATAGCTTGTACTATTTCAGTTGTCTCCAAACTGTAAACAAAGATGAATTAGGCTATTTGTTAATATTTAAAATATTTAAGGCACTTATAGCAAGTTCTAAAATAAAGAAAACGGAGTGGTCTAACTAGGGATATAATATGCAAAGCAAATGTGGGGAGAAGAGAATGTTACAAGTCATTCCATATTCTGAAATAAGTACACAGTTCTGGTACAAGGAAAGGAACATCAGTAGTGCAGCTGTTTCCCCAAAGGGGAGAAACACTTTGATTCAACCTTTCTCCTACCATCTTCCCTTCAAATGCTGTCCAAAAGTTTTGAAATATCTGTCTTTTGAATTTCATACTGCTTCATTATTCCCATACATTTTTTTTCTGCTAATATGACATTTTAAATGGTATATAAATTTAAAGCATTTTTCCTAATGACCCTAATGAACTTTACTTGCTAGGGAGTATCTGCATGTACTATTTCTAGAAGTCTAGCACTCATCTAGTTATGTTTGTTTTCATTTAATTCAATTGAAACACAGAATACTAGAGCCAAAAGCTACCTTAAAACAACAGTGAGTCCCCAGTCCCTCATTTCACAGATGAGGAAAAAAGGATTATGTGTAGATGAATGGGTAGAAAACACATAGCTAGTTAGTGATAAAGTTTGTACTGCAAGTATAGGATCTCATAAGAGCTTCCTCTTCACTATACCATGCTACATCCTCTGGAGTGTCCATATTTACTTAGAAATAAAGAAACATATTAGAACCAAAACAAAGGTCCTCACTGAGAGGCAGAAAGTTCTGGGGGAAAATAAGCTATGCAGAAGTTACCAGAAGTCTATATGGGATCAGACAACAAGCACTGGAAACCAGGACCTGTCTATTTAGCAATAACTTTAGGCATGTGGTTTTACCTCAGTGAGTCTTCACATATTTTGTAAAATGGGGTCCCAAAATATCTATAGTATTGTTAGTGTGATAAAATATTACCAACTTTAGCTAGAATATAGTAAGTACTGAATTTATCCTCATCCTCTTTCTTACTTCTCATACCATCTTTCAGTAAGTTATACGTTCCAATGATCATTTTCTCTGTCTCCTACATCTGTACAATTAAATCCTTGCATATGGACCTTACTGAGACTATTCCCTCTACATCTACTAAGCTGGGTTCCATTTTAGCTCAGTCCTTATCCTTTTACCACGAGTGATTCCCTTTCTCCTCTACACCTGCTTCTACAAACTTTTTTTCAGGGCGAACACAACAAATGTTAGCAGTGGAAAGTTGATGGCATCTGTATTCACCTTCCCCCATATTACTTTTCTCTCTTGTTAGAGGACTTTCCGACAATACTGTAAATATATTCTTATATTAAAAGTCATTAGCTAATATATTCATCCACTATATTTCAGTTTTAGGAAATCTCTTTTTGTACCTGTGGCCTTGGCAACATGTGATGCTTGTCTAAGTTCCTTTGACCCTCCACCAGTGTTAAAATAGCATGTTTGAAAAAAAGTAGAAATAAAGGATATTTTTAAGAGAATCAGAGAATCACTCACTTGAAAATTTCTCTGTTATTTTGCAACTCTGAGAAGTCGCCAAAATTGTTGCAAGATTTGGCTTGTGTACACCTGGAAAATATGAGACTCGAATATTTCATGTTGACACTCTGGCTTCACTTCCCACGGGGGTGCGGGGAGAGGTTAAACTGCGTGTGTTAACCCTATTGCTAAACTATAATTCAGCATATGCTGCAGGAGGCTTCCTGATGACTTCTTAGTCCTTCAATATTGACTCCTTACCTTTTCATCCAAAATTAGTTCATTTAGCTGTTCTTTTATTGGAACAAAGTGCTGTTCAGAGTCAGCTTTAGACCCAGGTAGAGAAAGCAGATGTTATAGAGTATGATTTAAAGAAAGTCCAAAAGCCTTCTACAGAAATTATTTTTTCTAATAACCTTATTGAAATCCCTATTAGTCATTTCCTTGGAATGAAGCACTGAGGGGAAAATCTCTGATAAAGTATACAAGCTAGCTAAAAGTCATGGTACACAAATACCCTTTCACTTACTGATCAAAACAGATAATCTATCACTTAGGACTAAAGAGAGGAAAATTATGATAGGAGAGAGGGAAAAAAAAAAAAAAACAAGGCTTGGAGCAAGTCCAACCTTGAAAAAGCAACACAACCTAAACAGTTGAGAGAAATGATTAAAAGGTCTATCACTAGATGCACCCCTTATGGTTTTATTAAAATAACCACATAGGACCAATCCCAATGGTATACATACATACATACATATATCCACCCACCCATCCATCTTTCTGTCTATCTCTGCAGCCTTCTAGCCATCCACACACAAATGCATGCATTTGTACCAGGCACTGTGATGATACAATAAGGACACAGGGATGAAAAGAATCCAAATCTCTATTCCTAAAAAACCTACAAAGGGATAAAGGCACTTGATTCAATGACATTTGCAACCAGTCTTAGATGCTGAAGAGATATTGGCTCATGTTGCTATAATAACTGATATTTATTACCTTGTGAGGGACACAATTTTATAAATGTATTATTAATTTAGTCCATTCAACAATACCATGTTGTAGGTATTAGCAAGTCTATTTTGCAGAGGAGAAAGTAGCGATAGACCTTAAGTAACTTGCCTAGAATCATAGATAAAAAGAGACTGAAGTAAGAATCGAGTCCAGATTATCTTGTTCTAAAATCCATTTTCTTAATTCTGTTGCATGGTTCTAAAGACCCACAGGAGTTGGATTCAAAATAAATAAAATCCTGCAGAACAAATTTAAGAAATAACATAGATTGTAGTGGTCCTCTCTATTTGAATTTTCATCTAGTCAGGAAAGAAATATAGGTCTTCAGCAGAAACTGGGAAGAATATAGGGCTTTTATAGTCTTTGCTTCACTTTCTAGAGCCTCAGTATAAGCAACAGGACTGAATATAATCTTAGACCTCAGGGTCTGCCTTGGTAAACTGTATCGTCAAGGATAGGACACCTTTGAATTCTTATGGTTTGGCCATTTTCATTGTTAGTAAAAACAGGCATGGGACATTTCTCAGACTCACAAAGGAGACACATTAAAAAAAAAAAAAAAGTACTGGAAAGCCAGTACTTTTTTTTTTTTTTTTTGTAAGACAAATTTTGTCAGGGTATGGGGAAGAGACCTAGGAGATTGTAGCATCTAATTTGATACACTTATAAGCCACAAACATGTCTGAGTGACCAAGAGCCAGTCACCACCACAAAATAAGCAGGATAGGTCCGGAGTCAGCAGGGTGGAACTGGGAAGAAGGCCAGGCCGATAATGAAAGGGGGCATTAAGGTACACATTAAACTCTCCAAAGGGAAAAAATAAGCAAAATTTCCAAGACATTCCTAACAAAAAGTTAAAGTATTAACATTTTTTTGCTAAAGTAGCAAAAATGGCAAATTTGCTGGTTTCACTAAGTACATTATATCTTTTTTTTTTTTTTCCCCCTTGTAGTGGGTTCGTGGTAAAGCTTCACTGAGCAATAGTAAGTGAGGATGTAAAAGACTTTTCAAAGTGGTACATCAACCAATTACTTGGAGTTCAGAGGGAGCAGTATATTTTTCTGGCATTGGGTAATCAGTATATTTGGAGCTGGCATCCAATGACTTAGTCCAGTTCCCTGAGCGACTCGGGCTCCAGATGGGAGAGAAGCTGTCTTATTTCATGGAGTAAACCTGCCACTAGAACCAAGGACGCTTGATTGAAATTTCAGACATCTGATTTTGTCAGAGTACGGATCCCTTTCCTTTGAAATGCCCTGCCTTAATAACCACTTTAACCCATTGCCAATCTTTCCAGCAAGCATGTCTTCCTATGATTGGGAAAATTAATGAACAGGCACCAGCTAATATAATTAAACCTAAACACTCCTAATTTCAGTATTAAGAAAAAGCCACTGCCCTGATTTTCTCTTGACAACACCAAAGTCTTGCCATCCCTGAACTGTTTAATTATTGAAATGAACTGTAACAGGACACCGCATAGGGGCAGAGGTCGCTGAGCAGTACTGGAAGTCAGAAAGCGGGCAGGAGCTGACAGAAGGGCCTGCCAAGGCCTCAGGCTTCAGCTACAAACCCACACACTGTTTCTCAGGCATCCAAGCTCTGATAGGTAGCCTGATAGCGGGACTAATTTGCTAGTATTTGCTAGGTCCACGGTGCTTGCTTGTTTAAAGACAAGCCAAAATATGCTCTGGTGACCACCACGACATTGCAATTCCCATGCCCTACCGCATTCCTTTTTTCAGATCCCAGGCATTTTTTGTATGTCCCTACGTGCGGCCCAGGATGTAGACAAAATGAATTCCAAGTGACCTATGTGGGGGTGGATTTTTTTAGAAACAAACAGCAAATTAAAAAGGAAAAAAAATCCTGTTCTCACTTTTTTTTTGGAGCGGGTGTATATGTTTATTTTCTCAGAGACACTTTCTGGCAGTGACAAAAGAACTCAATTCCATGAAAGTGCCCTTTTCTCCCTAAATTTAAAAATACAAATCATAAGCCTCTGCATCCCAAACCAAATAGAACATATAACAATTATTTTCTGTAAACAGAGTTGTCCAATTATCTAGGATTTTAGACTATCTCCAGAAAAGGTAGCATTTTTCCTAATATGTTAGTAATAATAGACCATTGTATTATTGAGATGTGAAGCTATTTTTTAGCTAATTTTTAGAACCATGGCTAATTCATAAAAATTACAAAATAATTAATTTTAGAAAAATGATAATGTCCAAAAATCATGAAGAAAAATAGCTGGGAAGCTTACTAGGAATGCTAACATTGGATAAACTTAAATAAAGCATCATTTTAAATGTTTCTCAAATTATTTAATAATCAAGTAAAGTCATAAAAATAAGTTACCTTCAAAGTTTCAGTAGTAAATATAGCTTTTGTGTACTCTTAATTATAAACATAATTTTTTATACAAAAAAGGTAACATTAGAAGTAACTGGACTTCTATAGTACCAGAAATGACTTGAAGCAAATTTGAACTCAGACTTGCTGTTCTATACCATTCTCTGGGATGCCCTTCCCACAATCCACTCCCAGAATGAACGGATCCCCTCACCTTATTAAAACTTGTGCTAAGGTGAAACAATAAAAAAGACTTAAAGGGACTTGATAATATTTTAATAAAAGAATATGAATATGTAGCTTCTTTTTAAGAGCAGAAAAGTTACTAGGAGGATTAGATATTACTGTGTACACACACTACCATTTTTATACAAGTTGAATATATTTAAGAGTAAATGGGAAGCAATAATAATGATTGTGCTGGAATAAGAGGCCTGACCCTGAGCTATCCTAGGTAACGTGGGACACATTATATATACACCTAAATATTTGATAGTAAAGAATTTCATATCAAGACATGTTGCATGATTGAATCTTATCATTTTCCTAGCCATACTAGCCTCTTTGTTTTTTACTTGCTGCCTCCTTCTCTTATGCCTGAACTCCTGTATTATCATCAGTTTCCCAGGTCTCAGCTCACCCTGCACCATCCCCAGATGTTGTCCAGTCTTTCCAGATAGATTTGCTGTTATTAGGTGAGGCTCTTGTCTCTAGGTGGGCCTTGGAGAGACAGCCTTCTGCCATCACTCAACCCCTCTATTTCGTTGAGCAGCCTGGGAACTAAGCATCTCCATGTGAGAAAAGTTTAATGGATTATGCATTGTTCCATGGGTGAAACAATACAAGGACAAGTGGAAACACATTAGGATTCTATTATAAGCTGACTGAGCAGTATAACAATTTAGTATCAGGGGAAGAAACCCTATTCTTCCCATGATATTACAGTGTGTGGAGCAAAAACTTGGCAGAGAACTGATGGATTTAGTTATAGATGTCTCCAGATACACATATGATAAAGAAGATCCCCAGCAATCCCATTAGAAAAGGTTTGTGAAAAAGTGAAAAATAGCTAACAACGGTTTTCTACATTTCGTATTTATTCCAATCACCTGGGGCTCTTAAAATGGTTGCTGGGGTCCACTCCCCAGCCAGTTTGATTAGATGTCCAAGAATCATATGTTCAATAAACCCATCATGTGATTTGGATGTAAGGGGTCTCAGGAAGATGGCATCTTTCTCTACCACTTTCTTGCCCACCCGCAGGATGCTGTGGGTCTACAGGTAGTGTCTCCTGACCAGCTCCGAGTCTTTACATATCAGAAGAGGTGTGAGGGCTCATCTAAGACTAGAAAAGAGACTTCTTTCCTATAAAAGTGGTATGGTATACATCCTGGGGAAAAAAGGCCAATTTTGACATAGACTTGAAATTAAGGACTAAGATCTGTCTCCAGAGAAATAATGTTAAGTTTAGCCTAAACCCATTCAAAAAGAAACTGTGATTCCCTTTATGATCCAGCCTTGGCAAAGAAAAAAGTGAAAATGTGGCTCAACCACCTAAGTGACGTACAGAAACAGGCTATAGGGAATATGAATGGAAATTATTGTTAGGGAAACATCTGAAATTTTCAAACAAGGTGAGTTTTCCTCCTTGGTTATCTAATTTAACATTCCAATATGAGAAGAAACCCTGTGTATGAAAACTGTACTTAATCCATTCTTTAAATAGCATTATAGCCTTTTTCATTTCTCTCCACACTGCATTTTGTTGTTTTTGTCTCGGAGGCTTTAACACAGGGCCAGGACTTGCGCTGGGAGGCCTGCGGATTACAGGAAATAATGACCTGTATATATTTAGTTGTTCAAAGGAAATTAGAGTAGCCTGATTTTTATTATTCCCCATTGCCCCACGTTCTCTGGTGTAATAACTTGCCCTGTTCTCTAATTTACTTTTACATCATCGGAAATGTATACCATTTAGCCCAGATTCTCCCATGACCAATCAGGACCTGCTGCTAGCTAGGTTAACAAAACCTTCCATGAACTGGGAAGCTTTGCTAACACAGGCCAGCAAAAGATACCAAAGAACTGATCTTTCCAGAAAGCATGTGACATGGAGAAAGTAATTTACCAACTTCCCTTAGGTAGCCTGTGACCACTGTGTGTTGCAGCTATTCAATGTGACAGCTAGCCACTCAGGATTGGTGTCATTTTAGATTAACCTTCTCCTGTAAAAATGTGTAGGCAATTTCCCTTTGGTTAATTTCTTGTTATTCTAGCAGTGTAGTTTCAGGATTCTGCCTCTTTTTCCTGCCTCTCCTGCTTTCTTGCCCTACCTCTTAGCACAAGGCTTGTATCTGCTCAATAATGCTAATATCCATTGGCATCTGTTTTATCTTAGAAGAAGACACTGTCTATTTTGTCTTTCTTTAAAGAATTATGATTAGATATACAGATCATGATTTTATTGGGATTTCCTAGTCTCATAGAACATATAATATGCATATGCTATAAAACTGGGAGGTGGCAGGACACAGTGGGAGATAAAAATAATATCTCTAGAACATTTGTAAGTTACAAGCTTTTCATTTTATTACAACTCTGTGTATGGTTTGTGGACACTTGAAATGAAAGCCACACTTGAAAAGTGGACAAAATGCTTGTAAGTATATTTTTTCTGTTTCTGAGACAGTTAATTAAGTTTGGAGGGTTCTTTAACTACCATTACAATAGTTTAAGTCATGTGCTCTTTAACTGCTATGATTTGGCAGGCTGGAAATTAAGAGAAGTAGTAAGTAGTTTTAATAATCACAACTTCTGAAATTCATTCCAAAAAGATCATATTTTAAGAGCTCAATAAATTTGGCCTTTATAAACTTTTCTTCATCCCTCCCCAAATATTTCTTTTCAGTCTGAGCATTTGCCTCATTATTAAATAGGTTCTCTATTCCAAAACAAACTCAAGTCACTCATTTTCATTTTACTTTAATTTCCTTCAGTTTCATATATTGTAAGATTAATTGCTGGTTTTGTTTTGTCCCCTCCCTAACCCTCTGAAACAGCAGCAATGCCCTCATCTTCCCACTCAGAATTTTTTTTTTCCTTTTTAGTACTCTCAAATTCCATACCTCTATATGTTCCTCACAGCTACCTAAATCTTAACTAAATCCTCCCAACTCTCTGTAAATACTAATTTCTGGTTCTGGTTCAAGACACTTTCTAAAACAATCGCTATTTTTTTAAACTATGAGTGATTGAATCATGACTTTATTATCTGAATTAGGGGGTTTCATTACCCAGTCATCCACCTTCACCTAATTTCTAACCCTTGGTAATTTGGTTTAACTGGGTCTGTCTTCCCAGGTTGCAGAAATCCTATTGGGATACCTAACCGTGCAAGGACATTTGAGTTTCTGGAACATTTAAAATATGACTAGTTCATTTCTCAGTGTGAATTTAAATCAGTTTTTAATGTTTTTCCTTTACAGAATTCAACAGGTCATTGACCATTGATTTGGTGGTGGCGTGGGTACGTGAGAATGACATCATGGAGTAGAAAAGAGAAATATGGGTTATCTTTGCAGGGACAAAAAATATCCAATTGTTACGCTTTAACTGGAAATATTTATTCCTATTGACTATATTAATTTCAAAATCAATCCACAGAAAATCATGAAAAAACATGGCAGGATAGACAGATAGGTAGTATAAGGAATTATTGAAGAAGTAAAATGGTATTGTGCATATGCATGAGTTGGCAGTGCATGTACTGTGGTGGCAGTACCTGATGAGGGTACCCTAATGTTACCTCAGTTAAAAATAAATGAAAAAATAAATATGGATAAAAAGAAATTTGGAACTTCTCTGGGATGTTATTCCCTCCCCTCATTCTTAAGTTTCATTTATGGAATTTCAATGCTATTTCATTTATCTCATACCAAAGTTCCTTCATTATTGTAGCTTTTTAGTAAAGTTTTAAAACAGAAGATGGGAGTACTTCAACCTTATTCTTCTTTTCCAAGATTGTCTTGACAATCTTGGGCCACTTGAATGAATATTTGGATCAGGCTGTCTACTTCTGTAGAAAAACAAACTGGAGCTTGATATGAACTGTGCTGAATCTTCTTTAACTTTTTTTAAAAGATTTATTTATTTATGTATACATGAACTGAGATACAGGTCAGAGGTGTGGGGGTGGAAGGTGAGAGGATTCACCAGAGACGTAATGGGGAGCAGAACAGGCAAATTGACTGAATTACACTGCTGAGAGGAGCAGTGGGCAAGACAGGAGGGGTTTGTGTTCCAAACTCCTACTGCAGTGGCTGCGGATGTTTCATAGTGCAGTCCTTAACCCCTTGTGCCACCAGGGAGGCCTTATGTTGAATCTTTAGATCAATTTAGGGAGTATTTTCATGTTAGTATCATTAAATCTTCTGATACATCAATATCTGATATCTTCTAATATTTTATAATCATCTTTATAAATTTTTGCTGTTTTTAGTGAATTCTTTAGCATTTCCTATATACAAGATCACAGCTTATGCAAATACAGTTTTAATTTTTCTTTTGTCAGCATGGATGTCTCTAATTTTTATTGTTTACGTACTCTTGCTAGAATCTCTAGTAAAATGTAAGTGCAAGAGTAAAACTTCCTAATCTCAGAGGGAAAACACTCAGTTTTTCACTGTTGATAGCTATGATTTTTTCCTGGATGTCCTTTACCTAGCTGAGGAAGATTCTTTCAATTCCTAGTTTACTAAGTAATTTTAGTAATAGAAAGTAATAGATTTTGTCAAATTCTTTATCTGCATCTATTGAGTTGATCATATAGATTTTGTCATTTATTGTATTGGAATTCTGTATCCCATTAGTTGATTTTCAAAAGTTAAACTAACTTTATATTCTGGAGATAAATCCCACTTTTTAGTAGCCTAGATGCTTTTTATATAATATTAGATATGTTTTGCTAACATTCTGTTGGAGATTGTTGCACCTATAATTATAAGTAATAGTGTTCCTCAGTTTTCTTGTGATGTCTTTGGTTTTGTTATCAGACTGGCTCTGATAATGATGGCACATATCCACTCCTATTCTAGTTTTTTGAAGAGTTTATCATTAGTTCTTATTGTTTAGAGGAACTCATCAATGAGGACACCTGTGCTTAGGGCTTTTTTTGTGGGAGGGCTTTAAATTATTCATTCACTATCTCTGCTTGTTATATGTTGCTACAAACTCTGTTTTTGTTTTTGTTTTGTTTTGATTTTTTAGTTCTAAACATGGAGGCATTTTCTTTTTGCTTAAGAAAAGTCAAAACTTACTGAAGAACTTATCTTTGGTGTCATGGGGCTGGGAGAATGTCTTCAAATGCAGTCACAAGTAAGAAAGGAGGAGGGGCCTCTTGGACTGAAGAAACATACGGTGTATCAGGCATAATCCTCTGAGGGACCAAGATGACATAGAAGGAATAAGAGGCAAGGAAAACACTTGATATAAAGTTTGGACCCAGCATCTTTCATTGTGCCCTGACACTGGAGACCCTGGGAGCTGCAAAGACACTGGACCTAAAAGTACGGGTGTTGGTTGATAGCAATCGATCCTCAGTAATATGCAGTAATAACTGAGGAGTATGCCAACATTTTTGGTTTTGCCTAAAACCCATGTTCTTATCATAACTATATAAGGGCAGCCTTGAAATATGACTTTTCTTTTCTTCCTAGTAGAATTGGACCTTTGTTGGGTCTAGACTGATTTAAAGAAAATAAGCATCTAGTTTGATGACTAAGATGTGTATATCTCAGTAGAAAATCAATACCATACTACATCTTCATGGTTCTCCAAAGTAGACAGCTAGGCTGATGAACTGTCTAGAATTTCTTCTAGGGTGTAATTCCTTTCAATATAACAGGACATATAATAGTAAGGTAGATTGAATCCTCTGATTCTGGATTAAGTGCTTGTGGTAAATCATAATTTAGATACTTAGTAGTTATGTAAACTTAGGCAATTTAATTAGTTTCTCTAGCTTGTTTTAATTTTTTTTAAGTGGGAATACTATATAAATCTAAGGTAATATCTACCAAGAAGAGTTATACGACAGTTAAGTGTTAGTTATTCCTTAGCTATTAAGTAGCATAATTTATATTACTTTCAGAAGTAACTAGCTAAAGAACTAAATTCTATATGAAGTGTGAAACTCACTAAAAATACCAAGTTTCTAGAGTCAGCCTGGTGGTGGGAGGAATTTAGTTGCAGCACTGCAAAGCATCTGCACTCACTGTAGCACAAGTTCCATCCCCAGGCAGGGAGGTGACCAACAAGGTGTGGCAGACCTCTCCTGCCTAGCCTGCTGTTCCCCTCAGTTGTATATTTCAGTAGGTTTGCCTTTCCTGTTCCCCACTCTGTCTCTGGTGAATCCTCTCACCCCCCACACGTCTGGCCTGCACTCAGTTCTTATATGCATAAATAAGTCTTAAAAAATAAAATTACCGGGGCCTCCCTGGTGGCGCAGTGGGTTAAGCAACACACTACGAAGCAAACCGCAGCCACTACAGCACGAGTTCAATCCCTGCTGCCGGCCAGGGAGGGGACCCACATGGTGCAGCAGACCTCTCCTGCTGTGCCCGCTGCTCCCCTCAGCAGTGCACTTCTGTTGATCAGCCTGTTCTGCTCCCCACTCTGTCTGTGGTGACTCCTCTCACCCCCCCCACACCTCTGGCCTGTACCCCAGTGCTTGTGTGCATAAATAAATAAATCTTTAAAAAAATAAATAAAATAAAATTACCAAATTTCTTCCACCTTCATTTTTCTTGCCTCTGATATGCCATCTCCTTAATGCTGTTCCTAATTGTCAAATTATCAGTCATCATTTTTCCTCTTCCACTTTTTCTAAAGGGCTAGAGATTCTTTTACAACATTGTTCATAGTGCTTCCTTTTTCTCCAAGTCCATATGATTTTTACTCATATTAAAGAAGCCTTTTAAAGTGTTCTGTCTCCAATGGTCCCTTTTCCCAGTTTACAATTATTGAGTGGCTCAAACTTCCAGGACTGGTAGTGATCATTTAACTCCATTATCTCCAGTCTATGTCACAGTCCTACAGGAATATATTGTCATAACAATTTCACAAAGGAAACTGGTGAGAAAAAGCAGGTGCTCTACTCCAGTTCTAGCACACAGACTTGATCTTCTGAGTCTTAAGTATGAGCTGCTTCCTATCCTCAAACTGCTGCCAAAGTAATTTTGCTATAGTGTAACTTTGATTATAACAGACTAAGCTCAATAGGTTCTTATTGTCCATAAAATAAAACCTAAATTCTTAGCCTTAAAATTCAAAGTCTACTATAATCTCGCTCAAATCTACATTTCCAGCCTCTTTACTCATTGATCTTTCTCACATTCACTACACTCCAATCAAAACATAAAGGTTGGGCTTGCCCTGGTGGCGCAGTGGGTTAAGCAATGCACTATGAAGCAAAATGCAGCCACTGCAGCATGAGTTTGATCCCTGCCTTCGGCCAGGGTGGGGACCCAATTGGTGCAGCAGGCCTCTCCTGCCTCGCCCGCTGCTCCCCTCAGCAATGTGTTTCTGCCAATCTGCCTGTTCTGCATCCTGCTCTGTCTGGTGGATTCTCTCACCACCCCAACACCTCTGGTCTGTATCCCAGTGCATGTAGGCATAAATAAATAAATCTTTAAAAAAAAAAAACATAAAGGTTTTCACTCCAAGCATGTTGTATACTTCCCCTTGCAAAGATGTCTTTATCCATGCCTGCCTCTTCCAATAGAGTATCTTTCAATCCAATACCACATCCACCATATGTGCTTTGAATCTCAGATGGACAGCTGCTTATTTATATAACCACCTTAAAACTCCTATCATCGTGCTTAATATAGAAGAGATACCAGAGCTTCTGTATTAGTGAACACATGAGCATGCTGAGATGACAGTGGCTCTTCTAAATATCCCAGAGAGGAAGAATCAATGGAATGGGGCATTTCAGATGTGTCTTGTCATCCTTCTGCTAAATCACCCCATTATTTTGGTAAATCTGAATGAGGATGTCCACTCCATGGGGTACCATCAGAGTGAACCTGTGAGACTGAAGTTAATCTTGCCCATTTCTTGGGCTTTTATTAATATTATAGGAGGCAAGGGTATAGGAGAACCAGGGACATTACTACTAACTGCAAACTGCATGGTCAAGAGATTTGAAAACCCTGAAAAGAACTTTTCAGAGGCTCAAGGGGTTATATAAACTCATGAATTTATTTTGGACACACGATCCATTTAAAATTCTGCAAATACTGAGCATATGGATGTGACAAAAGACTCCAGATTATGTTCCTATAATATGACACTAGAGCTCCTTCTCCCTGATTCAATCCCTTACTACTGTCTAAGTATTAGATGACTCATGGTATGTCTTCACTTCTCAGACATGTGGTCTACATTACATTAGCAAAATTTGAGGAAAATAGGAGAACAAACTAGGAGGTAATGGCAATTGAAGTTAGGACTTAATATTTCCAAGTCATATCCTACCTCCAAGCTTGATATTATTTTGATTGCATGCCCAAAGCTCAAAATTGTCCAGGGGCCTGGTGCAGAGTAGTCACTCTAGATATGTGTGTTTAGTAGGTGAAGGAATGCATGAATGAATGAGTAGGTAAGTGAAAAATAACAAAGAAAATGAGAACACAGACTTTGGGTCTTAACCACACCTGTGAATCAGAATTTCCTGGGAGAGGCCAAGTAATCTATTCATTAAACAAGTGCCGATTGGGTGAGTATCATCAGGCAAATTTGGGACATACTACCTCAGAGCAGAGCTTTCCAAACTTAATTACAAGAATCACTGAGAGAGCTTTTAAAACTCATAGCTTTCTGGACCCTATATTAGACTTTCTGAATTAGACTCTGAATCAGAGTCAAAATAGAGGAATTTGTGTTTCTAAAACAACTCCTCAGATGACTCCAGATACACAAATCACTACAGCAGAATAGACTGAATTGAATTTGTTCACACATGGTATTGAGGTTAGACTAAATGGGAAATGAGATCAGTGTATTCTTTAAAAATAAATATCTTCTGGTTTAGGTGACACAGGTCTATGGATTTACCAAATCTCATTAAATGATGCATTAGAAATTATTCATTTCATTATATATATATTTTATCACAAAATATGTGAGCAGATATTAAATCCTAATAATGGCATGCATGCTGAAGTGTTTTAGGGTGGACTGTACTGACAAGTGGAATGTTGCTTAAAATACACCAAAATTAAGGTGAATAGATTCATAAGTAGATATATACTAGAACAGAACATTATTGTGTAATTTAGGTGATGGGCATATTGGTATCCTTGCTTTAGTCATTGTAATTTATCCATATTTTAAAATATATATATATTAAAATGTTAAGGAGACAATCAAAAGAAAACCATACAGAAGGTGAGATTAAAAATATATCAGGGAAAGTGAATTTGAAGAATAGTTGAAAATGGATAGGGAAAATAAATCTTGTTCTGAGTTCAACTAAAGGAAAATCAAGAAGCATGGAAGAAGAGATGGAGAGTAAAAGTTCTTTGTACTGAGGAAGAAATTGCATTGTTTCATTTTCCCACTTATTAGAACATTGGATTATTAGGTGAGGTGAAGGGACTTTGACAAGCAGAAATTTAGCTTCCATGTGAAATGACTGGCTTGGAATGTTACACATGCATATATAATTTCTATATGTTAATTAAGTATTATTTAGATTTGTGTGAGAGTGCCTATCCAGAAATGAATATATTCTTGGGAATTGGAGAAAGAGAAGAGGTTAGCAGTAGTCACACTTTGTATAATTACTTACTTAAACGGATTCTTATCAGAGTTTAATGATATGGATTTTATATAGGCATATGTGAATACATTTCATTGTCCTTAATTTAAAAGTCCTGGAGCACAGGGAATATGTCCTCTAGCTACTGCCTTCCATGTATTCAGGCAGGATTGAGGAATCTTTGGCTAGTTTGTTTTCAGTATAAATTATGTAGGATATGGTCTCAATATAGTCACCCAGTAAGGGTAAGTTGGACAGATAGAGGAACTTTGACTGCTTCTTCAAGAATCTTAGAAAGGTAAGACACATGACAGCTTGAAGCAGAGTTCTGTATGGTTTAATATGCTTAGGGGTCATTTGAAGTAGACTACTTATGGCAGGGTTTCTCAAACCTGGCACTATTTACATTTTGGGCCACCAAATTCCTTGTCATATGAGCTACTTCTTTGTACTGTAGGACGTTAAGTATCTCTGACCTCTCCTCACTTGATGCCATTATGCCTCACATTCCTACAGTTATGACAATCAAAAATACCTCCAGTTATTGATGTGGAGCAAAATAATACCCATTTAGCCCTGAACCAAGAAGAATCATGAGAGATTTGAATCCTGAAGTGTATACAAGTCACATGTATGAATTATCACTTTGAAGGACCTTCTCAAAGAGGAAGAGTCTCAGTAGCAAAGAAACCAGATAGAGGTAAAATTTTGAAGAGAATGGTAGGAAGTAAAGCCTAGAGTTATGCCTCAACTAACTTACAACCTCTGAAGTTATAGTAAGTTGTTTTTTTTTTTTTTTTTTATTTTAGGACTTAGGTGATGATGATATTTGAAGTCCTTGCTGAGGTTAACATCTGGGGAAAAGAAAGAAACCCATGGAATAAAGCTATACATGTTCATAATATGGTCTTAGTAACAGGGTCTAAAACACAGTAGAAATTGCTAATAGGTAGTCATGAGAAAGCATTAGGGAAGCAGAAGCAATGGAGCTATATAAAATGGCAACCAGATGTTAAGCCAGAGCAGTTTTATTATCTAGGTTCTAGAAGAGTGGGTGTGCAGAAAAGAGATGTAGAAAAATAAAGCTAGCAAGAGCAAAGTCTGATCCTCATTCCAGGATCCAGAGTGATGGGAAAAATGTCAAGCTCTGAGATTCAACATGGCCTTTTAAAGTATAATCTACTAAGCAATTGCCTATATTATGTTCCTATGATACTTGAAACTAAGTAATGATATGATACACAATTAGAAACTACCACTTACAATACACAGTTCTATGTTTCCAAGCTATGGTTCCTGAACCCTTGTATCAAAATCATCTTGGAAGTCTTATGAAAAGTAAATTGCAGCAGATAAGCTGTATTACAATTTTTGCAGTGTGAACAGGAAAATGCAATTTTCTTAAAGCTTAAAAATGTTGGTACTAAATAGGATTATGAAAAGATGCTCATCTTCACTCATCAGTGTAAATGTAAATCAAATGTAATCACACTCATAAAAGGTGATACCACCTTGCACTCTTGAGGGTACCCCATATCAATAAGACCAAAACATGAAAGGTGTCGATAAGGTTAGAGAGGAAAAGGAACCCTGATACACTGCTTTTGGGAAAGTAGGTTGATCTAGCCCATATGGAAAAAAAGTATGAATGTTTATCAAAATATTAAAAATAGATCTATCAAATGACCCAGGAATTTATTCCTTGGCATCTATCCCAATAGTGCAAAAAAAAAAAAAAAAAAAACAATTCAAAGGAATATTTGCACTCCTATGTCCATTGCAGTCCTATGTATAATACTCAAGTTTTGGAAACAACCTCCTAAATGCACAACTGGTAAGTTGCTAAAAATGACGTGTGTTACACACATACAGACAGATACATAAACAATGGCATACTATACAGCTCTTTAAAAAGAGGATGGGAGCACGGGGGACTGAGGTGATGGTATACTGGTAATATGGTGATGGGGAATACATGGGAATTATAATTGATGTCAAATATATATAAATAAAAAAAGTTTAAAAAATTTGTAGAAGCATAAAAAAAAGAAAAGCACAGTGAGGGCAAGCAAAAAAAAAAATAAAAAGAGGAAATCTTGCCATTTGATATGACATAGAACTAGAGGGGATAATGCTTAGTGAAATAAGTAGGAGAAAACAATGGATGATTTCACTTATGTGGGATATAATGAAACAGACAAAACTATCTCTAAAGAAACCCTTGCAATATGACTAAAGAATTGAGGCTTCCAGAAGGGGAAAGTAAGGGCCAAATGGACTGTGGTAGAAGATTATGTGTGTGCTGTAGGGGTGGGTAACATACATATTAAATAAACATTTATACCCCTAAATCATATACAGTGCTGTAAACCAATGTTACCTCAATAAAAATGGATCCAAAATTTAATTAATTAAATGTAAAAAGAAGTCAAATTCTAGGAACTAAGGCATTAGGACAGAATTCTACCTGAGGCTGTATGTGACAGAAAAGTTTCAGATGCTCAATTCCAGACTTAACCCTGGATCCCAGAAGTAAGCAGGAGATATCTTGTCATAGGTGAGATAAAAAGGATGGTGATTCAGAAGGGGTGGACTTGCCACTAGTACACCAGGGGCTCACCCCCATGTGTCCCATTAACCAACAGAGTGACTCAGCAGACACTCCCTGTCTGCCCCAAGAGCCATGTATTGGAAGGTTTTGCAATGATCTGGTTAAAACACTCATGATAAAACACTGTATGGGGAAAAAAACAAAAAGGGACACAAACTATATATACAGTATGATATTACTTCTATATTAAAGGGGACAGGCATGCAATTATAATTAGCTAGAAATAAATATAAACACATGGGAATCATCTTGGAAGGAAAGAGTGGAGATTCTTTGTAAGATGTGGAATAAGAGACAATCAAGTATGATTATTTCTTTATACTTCATGTCCTATGTTTTTGGTTGTTAGTATGAATTTTATAATAATTTTCAGTTTTCTAAAAAAACGAACTTCCTGTCTCAAATCAAAATTGGTCTAGGAGTAAGGACAGCTGATTCCCTAAGTAGGACAAATACTAGAATTTACGAAAAAGTTTGAGGAAGACACAGCCTGAGGAAAGTGTGGGAAATGTGGAAAATGTGGTTTACTCAATGGAAATGAACTCCTACAGAAACTTAACAAGAATTTAGCATGTGTCATCAGAGAATTTTCTTCCTGACAACTATTTTGTAGTTTAGTAATAGGAAGCAACATGTTCTCATTTTATTCCCTCCCCCAGCCTATCACCAGTTGCTCTCTGGGAAATAAAAAATAAATCTTAGATTCTTGGGCCACATGTAACTATATATCGGACTATGAAGTACAGGGTTTGTTTGGAATGATGGATGGTTTGACAATATAGCACAATCAGACAAGACCAGCCATCAATCACTTTAAATCAATGATAGACCTTGGGTGTGTTTTGTGCCATTTTCATTCATTCTAGTGCCCAGAGAGTTGCACAGAGCAACCTCATGACCTCACATGAGCAAAGAAAATGGCTTTTAAAGTTGTTTTCAGGCTCTATTCATCACTCATTCCTGGGTGAGATGCCAGGAAATAACTTTCATGGGTTTTTTTTTCCCCTCAACTCATCTTTCTCACCTCAAAAAAAGTTTAGACGAAGGATGTGCACATAGACAAAAAAGGGAAAGATAAACCATTGAGTGGGCCAGGTTTCCTGTCATATGAATGAAATTTATCCCTCAATTTTTTTTTAATTTTTCTTAGTCATCAAACAATCTGTTCAGATTTCCCTCCTGTTTTTTCTGAAAAGAAGTTGTGATTCAGTCATGATTTCTTCTTGGGTCATTGTAGAACATTTGGATCAGAGTACTCTGGTCATCAGTGGACAATAGATATTAGATGAGACTATCAGGAGCCTTCTGAGTACAGATACTTTTAATTATGACCTTTATGAATGTGGATGCTATTGTTTAGGATTCACCTTCAGAAGATCTGAATCACCTTGCGATTATTATGGCATCTCTCAGGAGCAAGAATATATATATATGAATGGGTTTAGGAGACATGGGAAGTCTACTTCATAGACTCAGGAGAACTTTCAAATCCCTGAACACCTGCATTTTTAATGCTACCTCATCAACTCAAACCACTAGCTCATCTTTGACACTCACTAATCTCCTAAATGGTCTGAAAACACAAAAGTATTTTCAACCTCTCCACACTAGACCTATTTTAATTTTATATGTGAATAAGGAAGTCATGTAGACTTAACCCTATAGGTATAAACCTATATACCCTAATCATAGAGTGTTGTTGACTCAATAAAAAAAAATGTATATATTAACACAGAGAGATTAAAAACACAGAGGCCAACTCCACTAGTACAGAGTGAAACTAGGGAAAGTATGGAGAAAGTTAACTTTTGTCTCATTTTACTAAACATATGTTAAATACAGACACTTTCTTGGATTAGTAATATTTTTTTTCTTTCCATAACAAATGAGCCCTCCAAAAGGTTCTTAACATTTCCTATCTATAAGGGAAAAACTTTAGCATATATCTTATGGTACTGTCTTAAAATTCATACTGAACACAAAATGTTTTCATGATGTTGATACATCTATTGAATGATGGAAATGATTTTGCACATATTTTAGCATGCCAAGGTTCTTTGATTGCATATTACTGAATGAAAACGGCAGTGGAGTTAAATGCTAAAGAAGTACAAAAGTAGTAACACTTGGGCTCTAAACATGTCAGGATATAAAACAACCTGGAACAAGCGGAGCTCACTGGCCTTAGAACCAAATCCTTAGTTTGACTCCAGATCACTTATTAGATAAGAAACTACTGGCAAGGCACCAAGTCTCTCTTCTTGAGGTTTATATTCCCAACAGTTTGGTAGAATGATTTGTGCTTTGGGGACTTGTGCAAATTAGAAACTATTTCTCTATAACTGTATCAAATTCACCTTTCCTTGTTTACCTAAGACAAAATCTTGTCTTCGATGACAGTTGTAGAATAACAACATTGCCTTCATAATTGTTGTTACTATTACAGACACCAAAACAAATATGTACATGCCCAGTTGAGTTATATAAACACATTCATATGTGTATATGTGCATATGTGCATGTATGAATATACACATTGGTATGTGTCATGTATGGGTGCATGTACATAGACATATGTACATCCCCATAGTGAGACATTATAGATATAAATATATCACCTTGCCCAACTGGGTTGACATATGTCAGTGGTATTGATAAAAAAAGATATAATATCAATCTCCTATTTGTTCCTTTACAGACTGAATTAGGAAGATCTGTCTTTTTTGTTGCTGAGCAAGTTGTAGTCAACCATGGGTATGAAGAACTCTGATTACTTTAGTAGTGAGGTAACTATTAAAGTAACTTAAGAAAGAGGTTATTACGCTGAGGTTCCTGTCATACCTTGGAAGTTAGCAAACCAAAATCAAAGCCAAAGTAGATGTATTTGAACCCTTGACAAGCACACTTAAGAACCACCAATCACAGTCAAGTAGGTTTTTCCAAATAAGGCAACCACTTAAGCTATAACCAATGAAATAATTGCCTTGTTTTGTTCTAAATCATTTCTATAAACACCCCTTTTAAACCCTTTTGTTATAGCACTCCTAACCACCTTTGATTTGATGCTTCCCAATTAGAATTGAAGTATACTCAGATTATTGAACACTTGTATGCACTTCTGTTGATCTTTTATCACCTGGTAAAAAACCTTAAAAAGTTCAACACTTAAATGCACTTAGGAGAAGGTGTGTGCAGAGGAATACCTCTTATATGTGACAGAGCAAGTAAATCATATACTCCTCAAATCACCCATGTACAATAGCTTTTGCTAGAATCTAGCGGACTGTGGTTGATTTGGCGGTGAGTACACAAGACTGGCAGTGGAGAAGGATCTTATCCTTCCAAAATACCAAAAATAATTTAAACCAATGTTACCTCAATTAAAAAAAAAAATCTAGGAATCTCCCTGGTGGCACAAGGGGTTGAGCACCACACTGTGAAGCTTTCGCTGCACAGCAGCGCGGGAGTTCGATCCCTGGCCAGGGAGGGGACCCACATGGTGAGTGAGACCTCTCCTGCCTTGCCTGGCTGCTCCCCTCAGCAGTGTATTTCAGTCCATCTGCCTGTTCTGTTCCCCACTCTGTCTCTGTTGAATCCTCTCACCTCCCGTGATTCTGGCCTGTACCCCAGCTCTTGTATGCATAAATAAATAAATATTTTTAAAAAAAGAATCTAGTGGTAGAGAAGTGCTTTGCTCTAGAAGTGAGAAAATCAAGCAAAGTTTCACTACTCTGGGCAGACCATCCAAGAATACCAAAGTAGAGTTATATTTTTATTCTTCCTGTTACAGCACAGATCTGTTGTTTGGCTACCAAATTACAGGTTGGGTCTGGTTCTCACATACTTCTGCTTTTCATGTGCTGAACAGGAAGAGTAATAACAGGCTGCCCCTTTTCCTTGTGGGATTTAGGTATTCCCATCATAGAATGGGTCATTTTTCTAAGAAAACTTGCCAGTTTAAAGACTGGAGGTGTATGCTGTTCTTGTGGGGGTGGAAAACCTATAAAAATGAGAGGTTTTTGGCTAGGAGAATGGGTTGCAGTTACTTGTTCCCATATTTAAATGACATGTTTATGAGTCATACACTCATTATCTAATCCTAACAGCATCATCCAAAGATCACTATCATTTAAAAGACTACTTTAGAGAAGGGTCTCTGGGAACTTTTACCAGGAAGAAAATTATACACATTCATTCAGTTCTGGAACAGGACTCTACACCTACAATTTTCATTCATTTTAAAAAAGGTGTTATTGATGATCCATAAAAGATAATTAAACTAAATATAAAATTATTGTCCAAGTGTATAATGTCTGATATCCTAGACAGGAGACTACTTAAGAATAATATAACATATATTGAAGGAGACTACTGCACACAAAAATTACCAATTAGTATTTGAATCAATCAATCTTCAAACAAATATTGTTCTCTTGATTATTTAATGCCTCAGTGGCAAATAAAAGTGCCATATTGAGATAATATTTGGGAAAATTTTGAATTGAGAGAATAAACGGATCACTGACAGGATAAAGGAACATTTTATGAACAACGCCTTATCACTCTGACCTAACTCAAAGCAATATTAAGGAACCACATAAGCAACATGGGAAAGAACCTTGGAATTTTGACTCATCTGAGAATTTCTAAAGAATTCTTTTGGCAGACAGAACCTATCTTGAGGACATCTGGGTTTCTTCAAATAAAATTAATTCATCCTTTCTCAAGAACAAAAATAAGAGAGGAAGAAAAAATTAGGCGTTTCCTTGTCCTCAAGTCATTTATCTTGTCCAGAGATTAAAAAAATATAAAACATCATTTATATCACCCATCATAATCAAGGAATAAGATGCTAGTAGTCTATTTTATTAGAAGAGGAAATCGAAGCATACAAGGTCCAAGTGATTTCACTGAGGGAAGTAGAGGGATTCATCTGGGCAGTCTTCTCAGACTCCAAACTACATCAAGAGAAGTTGAGAGCACTGATGAGAATTCTTTCTTATCTAAGAAAATTCCTATTTTATAATCCCCATTTGCCACTCGACTTTCTGTGAGTCGTGTATGTTTGTTCCATGGCCTAATATAACAAGATATTTGGATCTTTCACTTCCACTTCCAAAATATTTTTGGGCTACTGATTAAAAGGAGGAAGTCCAAGTTCTTCCTGACCAAGACAAAAACAATTCAAACTGTCTTATTTTATGAGGGGTATAAATTACTCCACCTTGTACATAGTATTGTTTCTATGAAATCTAGAATTCCTTATACAAGAATCATGAAAATGAAAAATGAGTTATTAACATTTACTAATAAAAAGTCACTAGAATTAGGGATTTCACATTATAATCTGGATGTAATGATTTCAGTGGACAAAACTATAATCTGAAAATAATCAATACCCAAATTATGACAGAATCAGTGTAAACATCCTCATTAATTACTATATGTTTAATCATCAAGAATAATATTCTAAATATGACTATCCCACCAATTACAAAGTTCCACGTGATAATTAAACAACAACAAAGATAAATTTTAAATAAAAATTAAAGAAAATACTTCTGTTCTGAGCTGTGTTTTATGCTATGTTTGGCTATGGCTTGGAATTATTGTCATAAGTAAATATCAAGAATTCCCTCCTTTTCCTTCACTATTTTTTGGCTTAATAACACCGTTTTTTCTTCAAGACTCTTTTACATGCCTTATGTACTTGATCTTGCTTAAAGAGCCAACTCATATTTCTTGAGTAATCAGAACAGAACAAGGTTTTATTTTTATTCATAATCTTTCAAATACTCATACCTGTTCTTATATGTTCTAAGTATTTTCACATATAACTAGTGATGCAAGTTCAGTATAATGCAAGCAGATCACACTAAACACCAGGAGGGGTTTACTGAACTCTAATAGGAAGATGCCCTTCCCTGCTGCTCTGTGCTTTACAATAAGGTGACTAGATGATCTTGTTGACCCAGAGTTCCTTGACTTAACCAACAAGAGAAGATTTTGGAAGCTGAGGTTTTCCTTATGCAGTTGATGTCAAATCTACAGCAGAAGCTGCACACAGCATCAGGAATGGCAGGTATGCATTCTAAATGAACATGTCCCTACATTCTCAGGATACCCTAGAATGTATTCTGGCTCACTATATACTTGGTTTATATGAATTAGTTGACGAAAAGAATATATGAAGGTGCTGCACGTATATACAAGGCTGCTTTTTTACCAAAATGTCACAGAGTTTGATAGGAGATTACTATAGTCATTTCTGTGGTAGGGAAAATATCAAGAGTGGGGTCATTAGGAAAGTTCCCAGTGATATCTCAAAGCTTATCCATAATTTTCTCTATAAAGTAGTGAAGTAATAAAGTTCTCTATTTTTATAAATGGAGAAACAAATGGCAATTGATAATAATCTTTTTGTGCCAGAATCATTATTCTCATTATTCTCATAAATGAACCCTCAGACTCCACCTTAGCTCTCTTCTATCTATTATTGTTCAGTAGAGTTAACAATGAAAATCTGTATAGACGGTTTAGCCCCCCCCCCCAAACTTAAATGCAGTGTTGTTTGGGTATCCTCAGAGATTTAGTTCAGGATCCCCTCTGAAGCCAATTCTGCAAACACGCAAGTTCCTTCTATCCAGTCCTCTTTATCAGCTAGTTCAGTGAACTAACAGAGCTTATTGAATCCATAAATGGGGAAATGCAGATGGAGAAATAGCCACATGGCCCCATGTATGTGGCTGTGCATACTTTAAGTCACATTGTTCAAGAGTTAATGGTAGAGTACTCTGATTTGTTCCTCAGTAAGATCCTGACCATCACATTCCTGGAATTCTCCTTCCTATGTTCTGCACAGTAAAATTCAAATATTTCTGAAAGTCTAGAAGGCCCTCTAAGATTTTACCCATCGCACTCTTCCCTGGGTTCACATCCTCTGCTCCAGAGGCCTTGACCTTCCATGAAGACACGTGGCACACTCCACACATTTTCTATTCTTAATTATTATCTTCAGAGCCACTCCATATGCATCTCTGTGTCTCACGTCTTCATTTTCTTCAAATCTTTGTTCACATGTTGCCTTTTCATGACACCATCTCTGGCCCTCCTATTTGAAACTGCAGTTAACCTATAGCCCTTCCCAAGTTTTACTTTGTCTCTGTAAAAGTGCCTTCTTGTAGCCTACTTAATTTACATAGTCATCTAATTTATTATCTGTATTCTTGGAATATAAGTCCCCTGTGTACAGGAAGTTTTGTCCATTTTTTCACTCTTGTGAGCAGTAATTGCTCAGAAAATGTGCTCACCTCAAGTAGTCCACAAGAATCTGCCCCAAAATATAAATTGTTGATTCAGTCAATTGCCTTTAAGAGTGAGAAAAAATCAAGTCACCTGTTAATCTGTGAACTAATGGGCTCTACCATAAGAAAATCTCTGTTGTATGCAAGGAGACTATCCTAATGTTATCCCTCCACCTAAATGTTGTTACAGTAAATCACAATAAGACTACATGTGGGGCCTCCCTGGTGGCGCAGTGGGTTAAGCAACGCACTATGAAACAAACCGCAGTCACTGCAGCACGAGTTCGATCCCTGCTGCCGGCCAGGGTGGGGACCCACATGGTGCAGCAGACCTCTCCTGCTGTGCCCGCTGCTCCC
>JAGFMF010011727.1:223178-239935 GCA_019455555.1 Galemys pyrenaicus | reverse complement strand
CGCTCTCTGTGGTGAATCCTCTCACCCCCCCACACCTCTGGCCTGTACCCCAGTGCTTGTATGCATAAATAAATAAATCTTTAAAAAAAAAAAAAGACTACATGTGGATAACACAATGTGCTTCAAGATATGAGTTGGAGGCTGAAAAGATCTTATAGCACATACCTACAAATCAAGGGCATCAGTAAAATCACTTTTATTTATAGCATCTTTACTTGGTGGTTATAGTACATTTGTCCATAAAGTTATAATAGTTTTTCTAAAAATGAAGATATAATGTCTATTTTAAAGCCAAATAGAATCATAGATATTTGTTTATATTTTGTTAAATATGTTAGCAGTAATTTTCTTGCCAAAAATGAGATATTTTATTTTACTAATATTATTAGTAAATATGTGTGGGGGTTTTTTTGTGTGTGTTTTTTTGTTTTTTTGGTTTTTAAAACCAATGTACTTCATTGAAAAAAATTGAAAGGAAATATAGCTTTGCACAATTAGGTGGATTTGGATATTTCCTTTAAAAAAATATATCCAATCACAGCTCTTTTGTTCTTAGCAATCCAGTAGTCTTGATCTTTTTTTTAAAAAAAGCAATTAGTCTTTAAGAAAAACATAAGGTATTTAAAAATAACAACTTTAAGTCACCTAGGCAAGCAATAGCTCAGGATGAGTCTCTATTACCTACTATATAAACTGAAATTGCTATAAACTGATATGATTTAAAATGACCTTTATTGGCCTCCTTGGTAGTGCAGCAGGTTGAGCGCCATACTGTGAAGCATCCGCTGCACAGCAGTGCGAGTTTGATCCCCAGCCAGGGAGAGTACCTACATGGCACTGCAGACCTCTCCTGCCTCACCCGCTGCTCCCCTCAGCAGTGTATTTCAGTTCCTCTGCCTTTGTGCTCCCCGCTCTGCCTCTGGTGAATCCTCTCACCTCTTGCATCTGGCTTGTACCCCAGCTCATGTATGCATAAAAATATTTTAAAAAAAAATCTTTAAAATAAATAAAATGAACTTTATATTAAAAAGCCTTCAAATCTGCAGACGTCACAGTCTTTCTTGCCATGCTCAGTTGACTGACTCTCTGAAGTTGGTTAAATTTTTATGTATGTAATCCTCATCTATACCAACCTTTATTTAGAGACTCATTAGCATTTAATGAATCTTTAGTTATCCATGCTTTGAAACCTTAGAGGTTAAAAAAAACTCAAAAATAAAACAAAGGCCTGTGTAAGAATTTAAGATCAGACTACCAGTGAACATTATGTCCTAGGAAGTATTAATCTAGCAACTAGATAAATATAGATTCGATAGTGAAACAGTATGAGAGACAGGAAAAATGAAAGCTAACAAGAATTGTTTCTCATTGGGCTCCCTCATTTTGAAATTGAAGACGCTCTGAAAAACATTCAAATGCTCTAGAAGTGGTGGGGAGGGGACAGCTTATAATGGATATAGTTTTTCCTAATTCCTTCCTAATTGTTAATTTCTATAGCATCACAGTTTCCTTTTATTTATCTGTTCTGTTCTTTGCTCCTGTGTGTTTCACAACAAACTTTACAAGTTTCACGCTTCAGTTCTCTTCTGTACTTTCTTCATTGTTCTGTTCCCTCACTTTGCAAAAGAGTTGCAGAGGCAGTAGGATGAACAGAGGCAGTCTTAAAATCTCTAACATGGTTCAGAGAAGGCTGCTCAGGGTTGCTAAACAAAACTAGACTCCCAGGGGGTGTATATAGAGCAAGGACGGAAGAAGCACAGTGTACAACATGACTTCCAAGAGCCTACTCCATGCGCTCTCGCCTCTCTCCTGTGTATGTCAAGTGGTAAGGCTGGCTACTGGAGGTATGGCTCCGAACAGGACTACTGATATGTGAGGAAGTTCTGGATGACTGTATTCTGCTGAATGATGAAGTAGCAACTGCTGGAAATAATAATGGACCTTAAAATAGCAAAAATTCCTGAATGACTATATCAGGGAGTGACCAATTTCTCTCATGTGTTGATGTCAATTCAGAGCATGGATGTTCCCTAGAGAAAAAAAGAATTGAGAATTGAGATTCCAGACCTTTTTTTTTTTTTTCCAAGTGATTTAAACTACATACAAAACCTCTTCCAGGCTTAGCTATAGAGCAGACTGGAAATGTCAAGAGGCCAAATGACAGGAAATGCATTGGGGATAATCATGCTGCTCTCATGTGTAATGTGGGAATCAGAAAATCCTCACTAGCACGGCATCCCTGGGTTGATCTGAAACCTCAAAATGCCACAACTACAGTTAAAAAACAACTTCAACAGATTAGAGTTCAAAAATAAGTTACAGAAGTCCCCTGAAAAGAAAGTACATGCAATGTTAGTAACCTATACGGTAGAAGTGAAATATTTAATTAGGTCTCCAGGATCATGAATACCTAAACACTGCCCTGTAACCAGTCACCAGACACTTTCTCTCAGTCGCTATGTCCATCTTCACTCCATGTGAGGACACTGGTGGAGAGTGTTTCAGAGGATATGGCTAAGTAAAAAAACAAAACAAAACAAAACAAAAAAACGTTTTTACCCCCCCCCCCCCGTGCCATAGAGAAAGTCCTGAAAACCTAAACTGACCCAGGAGAAGCCTTTTTCCTTCTCTGTAAACAAATTGCAGTAGCCCATACACTATTTGGATGGTCCTTCTACACTACATAGATGACCCCACTTCACCATTTTTCTTTAGAGGTGCGAGTAAAATCAGTGACCATTAACTAGAACCATCTCGTATGAGCTTGACCCTCAAAGCACACTTAAAAATGCAGAATGATTTGCAAACATTTAAAAAATCAGTGCTTCTTTTTTTAAAAGCCAGATTGCTGTTTCTAGAAGGAAAAAAAGATGTACACCACTGGAAACGTGCCTATTTGGGAACATTTTTCCAGAGCTAAAGCTTGGCTGTTCAGTCTATGAGACAAATCTTCCAGTCTTGCCACTCTTTGCTGTGGCTTTTAGCCAGATCTGCTTTGCTCATTTTCTTTACAAGCCTGGCTTTGGATTTGAGACATCTGACCTTAACTGTACACCTGAGTCTTGGCCTTCTCTATCTGAAACATTATGGCAAGGAATCGCACATTCAGAGAAAAGTGTACGAGAGAAAGAGGGGAAAGTCAGAGTTTCTTATTCAATAAGAACAATGGATTTCTTATTTCAAGATCTTTTCAAGATATTTCCCAATCTGAAAACACAGAGAGGGGGGGAGAATCAATTAAAAAAATCTCCAAATGGAAAAAGAGTGAGAGAGGGAGAGACAGAGTGAGAGACAGAGAAAGAGAGGAGAAGGAGACAAAAGAGAGACAAAAGCAGAAACAGAAGGCTAGAGAGCCAGAGACAGAAAGAATAATAAATTATCAAGCTTGCATCATAAATATCTTTCATCATCTACATGGACACTCCCCTTGGAAATTAAATTCAGAAGAAGGCAAGGAGATTGGAGAGCAGTATTAGCTTCATACAGAGGCCTCATTCTACATTGTTATAATTACTGGAAATTTTCTGAGACTATGCTAAGGAAGCATAAGATTCTGGGCTGTTCACTAGCAAGTGTTCCTTCAAAGACCCTATGCCTATTTTTATATTTGTAATTCTTGTATTCCTTTTCTTCTGGAGAGTCTCTCAAATTGTATATATTTCAGGGTCCAGAAACCTACATCTATCTCTTCTCCTATCCCACATTTGAATGACTTAACCAATGCTATTAATAAGGGAATAAAATGAAAAATAATTACATATAATCGATAAGATGCTGTGTGTGTGTGAAAGAGAGAGAGAGAGAGAGAGAGTCATTGACTAAGTAAAGGAAATAGTCTAGTAGTTACTAAAATGTTATTTCATAGAAGGAGAATGTTTTGGAAACTGCTTATTTTTTTGGAAAAACTTCTGATACCTTATGCCAGAGAATAAGCTAATTTCAGATTTTACAAATAACTTAAACCTCCACCAAATATTTTTATGAATAAAAGCTTTTATATATCTATACTATGTATGTTTTAAAGTATTTTGTCATCTAAAACATAAGAGGTCTAACTGAAGGTATTTTGTACCCCCCTCAGGTATGGAAATGCCTAGAGTCTTACCATAACTTGGTTTCAGAGGATTGTCCAAAGCCAAGCATTAAGAACTCCCGCAAGTATGAACTAAAGTCACAGCTATAGTATGTGTCCAGTCTGTCCTATAATTTCCAATATAATAACTTATTTTCATCTTTATAGTATCATCTTATACACAAAAATTCTAAGCAATACGATGTTGAAAGGTTTTACTTTTAAATAATAATATCTAAAAGTATGATCATTCTATATATTAAGATCAGAGTCTTACATTTGACATTGGACCAATGTGCATACTTCTAGTGTTCAAATTATAGCCAATTTAATACAGAGATTGTGTCATGGAGTTTTGACAATTACCCAGTTCTCAGAGACTCAGAGATTTTCATTTAGACACCAATTTTTCTGAATTGAGATGGAGGAATTCACTTTATTTCAACATGAAAATTTAAAATTAGGCATAGAAGAACAGACTGGCATAAAGGGGATTCTATCTGTCATTAGGAAATTAAAATATAATTAAATAATAATATGCTGGAATTTGACAATATGCTTCACATATCCCCATGCTATGGGTTTGTTAGATGGCTGACATGGATTAAAATCAAGGACATTCTGAAACCATCAATAATGAAGACCCTTGGACTGGGGCCAAAAGAAGCAATCTTAAATCAAATCTTCCACCACCATAGGGAATGTCCTAATAAGATTTCTTCAATAAAATATAGTTCTTTATTTTTCTTTTCTTTCCCTTTTCTTGAAAGATATGTTTTGGCAACTTTGGCAAGTACATTAAACCATATTTACAAAGTGGGGAGCGAAGTAAGTATGAAACTAGAAATGTATTTTACTGAAGATGATTTGATTATTTCTTGCCAATAAATTGAACAATCTATTCTAATGAGTAAAAAAAAGACATATGTAGATCTACTTAGCTTTCTAATAAGTTTAAAGGCCACCATAATTAGGTTTATGGATTTCTACCAAAAAATAAAGTTGTATTTTGCAGCAATTAAGCAAAAAAAAAAAAAATTAATACATGCAAAACAGTTAAATTCTATATAGGATCTCTGGTTTTGCAGTTTTTGTTTCCATAAACACAAACATATATAGGTGGACACAAACACATATCAAGCACTTGCGACTACTGTCCATTCGAATGTTTTTTAATTAGAAATAGATGTGTAACAAGAAAATGGAAGGCAGCATTAAAATCAGTATTTGTGCATGTGGGTTTGTGTGTTACACATTTACATCCTCCTAACGGTGTATTTAGATTGACACTTTATTATTATATTTTTTGGATTGTTGCTATTCTATTTTGTTTTGTTTTGCTTTCATGGGAAAAATTCATTTTATGAAACCAAAATGTTTCCTACTTAGAAAACTATGTCTTCAATTGTCAACATTTAATTTAATAGTATTTAATAGTATGAATAGCACCAGAAAATTTTTTAAAGAAATTGAAAAAAATCTTGTTGTTCTAAGAAAGGGCAGGAACTCAGTCTTCGGCTAAATCAGGAATTTCTCTTTGTCCAATTGTCTTAGAGGAGCTGTATTTTTTTTTCTGTCTTCTTTTTTATTTTGTGAGGTAATGAAATATTTAAATAACTGATACTTGGCAGAAATACTTATTCCCACAGTATCTCTTGCCAAAATGAAAAAAGAAAGATCCAAATATCAAACAAGGGACACTGTAGTTTTGAGATTATAAGTCTGATTTTCTACATGACCTACGCTTTAAAATAAGATATAATAAAATGAAATCAAACAAAATAAATGATTGGAGGAGTGGAAATCCAGACAGCTCATTGTGAAACTATATAATCATCCACAATTGACAGCAATTGAAAATAAGAAAGGATATAGAAGAAACATCTCTTCCGACAGTAAATGGGTCAGATAATCGAGTCATTTTTCTAGTTTTTAATATTTGTTCAATTTTTAAAAGGAACACAAAAGTTAGAACAGCATGACCCATAAGTTGTTATTATCTAAATAACATTAAATGTCATTAAAACGTTTTCCACTGGGGGTGGGGGTGGGGGGAAGATGAGACAAACTAGATCAGAAATAACTTGTATTCTCTGGACCTTGTGTTGTGAAAGGAAAGGCTTGACCAAGAAAAGAAGTAATTACTTTCCACAAAGATTTCATTTTTGTAAACATTCAGTTGGCAACTCTACCTTTATTTTCTTTGCTAAGATTTGCCTCGCAAAATTGAAGGAAGAACTCACTTCAGAAAGGCTCCTCCATTTAATTATGGCATCCAAAATTTATCAAAGAAAGAAAACAAAAACATTTGCGAGCCATGGGGACTGGTAGTAAGGCAGGTACAATGTAACCAGGAAGATCTGCTGATTCCAGATGGAGTGGATATATTCCCATGGCACCTATTACTTGCCAAATGTTTCGTAAAGCAAACACATGACCTAAAAGATTTTGCAAGTGTGGGGTCTTCAAAAAAATAAAAACGGAAAAAGGAAAAAAGTCCACACTTGCAAAAAAAAAAAAATTCTGTTCTTATTTAAAAGTCATTTCTTAATTCCTAACCATAAGTTGTTTTTAAAAACACACACACTTTTAATATTTTTCAGCTGTCATGCCCACTTTAGTGAGTCTACATGTGTGGGTACTCCATAAAATCGCAGTGGTGGTGGCAGATGTCCCCTTTGAAATATTTCATCTGCTGCTGGGGGGTGGGGGAGCATCACTTCAGTGCCATGCGCACCATTCCTTCTGCAGGCTCTGATTTGGGACGGCCCCTCCAGAGCAAATGCGACATTGCTTGATGTCACTCAAATGGGTGGTACAAAAAGCAGAGAAACATATGACTATGTCAAGATGAAAAAAGGAATTTTAAATAATAACATATTTATGAGGCCCTTTATAACAGCAAAAGAACTGCTGAAAAAAATCAATAATTGTAATTAAGGCTTGGTAAGGGAGAGCAAAATTTATATCTGCTGTCTTAAGTGACCAAATCCTACCTGCACCAAAGAAAAACTTGTCCCGGGTGGGAGACACTGATTGTCTCTTCTTTCCTTGCTATCCTTTAGTGGATCCCACACTGTACCACCCATTTTAGCACTTAGCTACATACTGCCTTCCTTTATTCTCTAATTGTTTAGAGGTTTAGTGGTTTGAAAGTTTTTATTATTTTGAATTAATTTGTATTCTTCCTTCTTCGAGATGAATACTGTGCTTCTCAGAAGATACATAAAATGTATTCTGATTATTAACTTATTCAGTAAGCTTTATTAAGCACCTACCATGGTCCAGGTTAAAAAACACCAGTCTCTTGCCTTCAACTAGTTTACATATTTTGATAGAGAAGAGACATATCAATAGTCACAGAAATGTGAGTGAAATTATAACCAATGATGTGTGCTGTGGAAGAACACCAGATACTCAGAGTCTGTGAAGGGATTTGATGTTGACTGGGAAATGAGGTAAGTCAAAACTTTTGAGTAGTTAATACTGTATTTTAAACCCAAAGGGTAAGTAGGAACCACCAAAGGAACTGGGAATAAAGACATCTTGGGGAAAGGAAAGTGCTGGCTAGTTTGACGATCTGAATATGGGCAAGTGGATGGCAGAGGAAGAAGATTCTGGAAAGATCACATGGGATTGATCATATAGATCCTATGGTTGATGGTGAGAATTTTGCTATATAAACTGTGGATTTGAGCCAAACTGGCATGATAAATATTTTAAGATAATTCTGGCTACATGGAGAATAATAGGTTAGAAAAAAAATGTAAAAGTAAGATCAGGGTGAAAAATGATGCTATCTTGAACAAAGGCAAATGACAGTAGTGACATGGAACTTGGTGGACACACTTGAGATACATTTGCAAAGTCAAACCTTTGGAACTCAATGGATTTGATGAGGTTTTTTGAGAAAGAAAAGGATCCAAATAATATGCAGATTCCTCACTTGAACAACTAGATAGGGAATAGTACTATTTAACAAGGCAGGGATATGAAAGTGGGTGTGGAATTAAAAAGAGTGGGAAACAATAGTCAGCTTCAGGTATCAAGTTTCAATTGTCCCTGAGGCATCAAAGTGTAGGTGTGCCTTAAGCAGCTGGATGGATGATCTGGAACTCAGAAGAGAGACTTTTTGAAGAGTGTTTGAGAGTCATCAACCAAGAGCAATATTTGGAAGAGCTCACTTAAGGAGAGAGTAGGCAAGGGCCTCCCCGGTGGCAAGAGTTAAGGGCACAGCACTATCAAAGCAATTGATTGGTAGCCACTGCACCATGAGTTCAATCCTCGGCCAGGGAGCAGACCCACAAGACCTGGCCTGTTTTGTCTCCTGCTGCTTTCAGCAGTATATTTCAGAAGATCCTCTTGTTCTGCTCCCCACTCTGTCTCTGATGAATCTTCTCACCCTCCACAACTCTGGCCTACACCCCAGTTCTTATATGCATAAATAAATCTCAAAAAAAAAAAAAAAAGAAGTGTGTAGGCAAATAGAGAGGAAGGCCCAGAAAAAGAATGCAAGATCCCAAACAGGAGAAGAAAAGACTGAAAAACAAATGAGGAAAGAGAGGAGGAAACCAGTGGAGTGTAAGGAAACTCAAGGATAGAGTCAAGGAGACACTATCTGTTGCCCTCCCTCTGAAGACACTGTAAAGTAACTATTCCATGCTTTCCATTGAATGTGTTGGCCTCGGCAAAACACTAAATGACATATATCTCAGTAATATCTTTAAAGACATATCACCTAAAGCAAAGAAAGTGAAGGAAAAGATAAAATGCAGGGATTACATTAAATTAAAGAGCTCCTGTACAGCAAAAGAGAGATTACCCAAAATAAAGAGACACCCCACTGATTGGGAAAAATTTTCACACTCCATACAACTAATAAGGGGCTGATCACAAAGATTCATAAAGAACTCACAAGACTCGAGAAAAACAAAGTAAACAATCCAATCAATAAATGGGCAGAAGAACCTAAAAGACACTTCTCCAAAGAGGATATGCACATGGCCAACAGGCATATGAAAAAAATTTTCAGCATCCCTCATAATCAGAGAAATGAAAATTAAAGCCACAATGAGATAACCACCTTACACTAGTCAGAATGGCACATATCAAAAAAACTAGCAACTACAAATGTTGACACGGACTTGGTAAAGAAGGAGGGAATACAAGCTGGTCCAACCTCTATGGAGCTCTATGGAGGTTCCTCAGTCTACTAAAAATGGAGATCCCACATGACCCAGCAATCCTGGTCCTAGGGCTTTACTCAAAGGACACAAAAACATTAATTCAAAAGAATACATGCACCCCTGTGTTTATCACAGCACTGTTTATAATAGGTAAGACTTAGAATCTACCCAAATGCCCAAAAATAAATGACTGGATCAAGAAGTTGTGGTATATATACACAATGGAATACTATTCGGCAATCAAAAAAGGTAAATGAGCCATTTGAAGAAACATGAATGGAGCTTGAATGGATTGTGCTCAGAAAAAAAAAGAAAGAAAAATACTGGATGGTTTCACTTATAGGAAGAATATAGGGGATCAAGGGAAAAAATCATAATAATAACACTAACACCAATAATTTAAAAAAAACACAACAGAAGGAAACAAAAATAGACAACTACAAATGAGAGACTTTCTGTAGGGAAAGGGAGGGACCAGGATCAAGGCAGGGATGGGAAGAGCACAAAGGGATGGTGCACGGGTGAACTGGAGGTGGAAATTCTATGGGAACTACACCAAGAAAGCAAACATTCTAAGAAAAAATAAATTAATTTTTAAAAAGAAGCATTGGCCTTGGGTCATTCCAATTAGAATTTGTGCTTCAGTCTATTTCTCTGTCATTAATGTTGGCATTTATAAGCCATTTCCCTCCAAATTAGCATCACATAAGCTAATCTTTAAAATACATACTTTTTGCAGAACAGCATCACTTGCCAAGTGATTCTTGTCTGATCTATATTTTTAGGTCAAGCCATCTTAAACATAGATTCCAAATTTGATGAAAACATATATAGCAAATTTCATATTGATACAGATAATAGCCAAAATGCATTACCTCATTAATAAAGCTTACAAACCTGTTCAATTAGTTGTAAATTAACTAGCCTTTATGTCACCCTTTTATCTAAAAAAAGGATATTTTAAATAAATGCCAAAACCATGCAAATGATACAAAAAAATTAGAAACAATTAAACTATTGATAAAATTACTGCTGTATTATTGAAAAAAATGTCCTTTAAAGGCCTATATCGATTATATTGCTGGTGATGACATACATTGATACAATTATTTGGAAATAATGTGGAAATTTTTTTAACTTAATAATAATGTAATGATAACATTGCACACAAGTGTACAGCACTCTGAAATTTCACAAACTTCATGTACCCTGTAATCCACACTCATATCAAGAAACAGAACAATACCAATACCCAGGAATAATGTGCTTTAACATTCTATTTCTAAAGTTGTGTGTTCACTAACCCTATACCAATTCTCTCTCTCTCTCATCACACACACACAAATGCACACACTGAGATGTGTATAAATAACACCAATAAAAACTCTTGCCTGCAATTTTCAAAATTGTACCAGAAATTCCAGAACAAAATTGGGTGCAACAGCTTAAAATTATAAGCAATCCTCAATAAAATTCATCCAAAATAATAAGTTGTAGTATAGTCACACAATGGAATAAAATGCAGCAGAGAACATTTAAATGAATGAAATACTGCTAAACCAAATCCCACGAATAAATCTTATAGCAAAGTTCAAATTTATATAGCAAATTTCATATTGATACAGATAATAAATAGCCAAAATGCATTACCTCATTAATAATGCTTACAAACCTGTTCAATTAGTTGTAAATTAACTAGCCTTTATGTCACCCTTGTGTTGACATGATTGGGAAAAAGCAATTTTCAAAATTGCAATTGTATAATAAAGTTTAACATAAACAATATAATATTTAGGCATATACATGTGTGTGACAAAAAGAAATAGGCAAATAAATATCAAACAATAATAAACATAATATTAAGAACAGTGTTTTCCTCTGAGGTGGGGCAGAAGAATGGGACAGGAAGGAGCATGAGGTGAGTTTTCATGTAATATTTTGAGAGCATTACTGTTAATTTTTAAGCCACAATGACTTAGGTAAACAGGGACTGTCCCAGGCAAACTGGGACATAGGATCACTCCAGTTAGAGTTATCATTTGGCAATGTCAGTTCTCAAGTTGAGTGATGAGTTCAAGAATGAACCTTCTGTTTTAATTAATTTAAGTTCAAGTTGACCATTTGTGATCAATGATTTTAATATGTCATGAACCAAGGATTAATGTTTGATTCAATTTAAGAATTATATGAGATCCAAATATAAATAATGTTTTTCAAATTTAAAATGTCAATTATTTAGTGGTATGGGCCTTAAAAATGAATCCCATGATTGGGAATGATGAAAGAGAACAACTATTTCCTAAAATATAGTTTAATTTAGGAAAAGAGACAAAAGGGAACCAATTTAGCCATTATAAATTTGTGCTTCTCTCTCCCTTAGGCAAGTGATCACAATGTAATTAATGTAAAGGGTCAAATAATTATTTGAGTCTATATCTGACTGAGATTGACCTAATTAAGAAATTCAGTACATTAAGACGGGTTCAAATTCTACCCTTTTGTTTTCTTAATTTTAATTTTGGGGTTACAATTTTGCTCTTCCACATGTGCACATATTCCACTCACCCTCCTCCAAACCACCTGTGCCAATAAGCTATCTCCCTCCCACTACCCCTCCACCTTCTTCCTCCTAGTTCCCTTTGATAACCATTAAATTCTTTCACTAAGTTCAAGATATAGTCTAGCTGGTATTTTTTCTTATGTATTTTTTTTGGTTATTTATATTCCACAGATAAGTGATACCATCTGAGACCTATCTCATTTCCCAATTTATTTCATTTAATACTATCACCTTAAGGCCTATCAATTTTGTCCAAAAGCTACTATTCCATCCTTTTTCAGAGCTATGTAGTATTTCATTCAGTGTATATTCCAAATTTCATTATCCATTCATCTATTGAAGACTATACATCTCCCCTTTCCTAAACTAAAGTAGTTGGTTCTAACAAAGGAAAATAAATCACTTTGTGACTGTCCCTTGAGAGTTTTTAGATTCAGATCGATCTTCAGGCTTACATGAGATGATATTCAACATATTGAACCACTGGTTCCTTCAACTTCATTGTTGCACCAGCACAACCTTTTAGCTGCAGAATCAGAAAGGAAACTAGGTGATTTTCAAGGAGAAGCCTCCAAAACTAGAATGAGAAGTGACACCTAAAGGCTTATGTTGTGGATAGTAACTATCCAGTAAGGCAAGACAATACTTTTGAAAAATTGTACAACTAAAAGTAGATAAAATATTTGTTTAAGCTAAAAATTATAGAATTTGAAATATAACCATAAAGAAAGCAAATGCAAATTAGCTTGCTTTTACAAATTAAAATAAAAATTATTACTAAGACCACTCTCAGGACTTTGGTTACTTGAATATTATTAGTTTTATATAAATCCACCTCTGATGATGACTACACTGGAGCATATCAGCTAAGCATTTGTCTTAAGTCCACACTGAATATTCAGACCTCAAAGATTTTTGCAATGAACCAGATTATGCCAAGAATTGTCCTTGTTTATGACAATTCCAGGGCAGGCACAGTGTTATTTAGTGCTGCTACCTAGTTTGTGCATGATTCAATTACAATTTAAATTTGACTTCCTACATTAGGACTCTAATCTTCAAGGAATATCAAAGAAGTACCTAAAATGTTTTCAGCAACAGCATACTAGCATATGAGGCAATACTGTTATCATTTGCACCACCTTAACATACCTATAATTTCCAACAACTTATTTGCATTCATTTCTAAAACGCAGTGAGGCATATGATACACATTTGTTGTTTAAATAAATGAAGATAAACATATATTTAAATCTTGGCTTTACCATATACTGTTATATCTTTTGTACTTACCTTTAAAATTGAGAAAGTAATAAAAACAGAAGACTGCTGTGAAGATAACTGATAAAAAGAGACAAGATTTCACAATGTAGGTGTCCCAAAACTATTACTGCTTTCCCTTTCTCCCAAAATAAGAAGTCTGCATCCTTACACAAAACTGGCGTTTCTCTAACAAAAAGGAATCCAAACTACGTTTCCTGACCATGCAGAATGTTCTAATTAATCCAATTTCAATGTGTAGACTAAGTCTGTATCATTGTGATTCAAACCCAGACTGAACATTATTAAAGACTGCAAATTCCATGTCAATACTGAATTGAGCCCACAGACAATATACTCTATATGTATTGGCTTTGAAGAAGGAAAAGAAAGGAATCACAGCAATTATCCCAAACTAAGGTAGTGAAAAATGGAAGGTAAGACTGCTAGGACTATACCAAATGAATGTATTTTAGGTGGCAACTGGAAATATGTTTGTTATAAATACTTTTTTGGGAAAAATTGTCAAATGTTTTTTGTAACAATATTTTTAGGTTATATTTTGAAAAGACTAAAATTAAATCTAGGAAAATTAAGAGAATTAGGAGAAAATAGGAAATTAAAACTAGCCTGCCTCATAATTACTAAACTTATTGCTATTATTAATGATTACTAATTATTATTTATAGCATCACTGAATTATGTGTAAGCTTTTATGAGCACATTATTATTTATTAAATATTAGAATGTGCTATACTTGTTAAATATGTGAATATATTAACAATATATGATAACCTTTCTAGGAAATAGTTCACTATTGCCAAAAGTTTTGTATGTCAGTTTCCTTATTTATATCTAATTTTATACACTAACAAATAATTCCAATACATCCAACTGGAAAGGAAATTTTACATGTAAAATCAGAACTTTTCAATCACATTTCACTGGGTTTCTGAACATTTAATTTTTCATATCCTAATTATGAACAAACCTGAGAGTAAGTCCATTTCCATGTCTAGCTACATTTCAAAATTTGGAATATTTAGTCTCTATGGAATGCCCAACCTCAGAAAAATTTTCCCATGGGCCTTACAGGATATATTTTACAGCATTTCAGGAGAGGAACTAATATTTTTTATGATCCTCAGGAGCTTTGGATGGGTAGAAGACCACCAAGAAGTGGGATAAGTTTTCAGTTCTGTGGGTGTTATTAGAAGGGATTTGCTAAACCTACAAATTTCCTCCTCAGGTCACTATTAAGTCAAGGTGACATATATATAATATCTTATATGTGTTAGTGATGTAATTGCAACAAATTATTTCTGTCAAGATGAATTTAAAGTATGATTTTATCTTAAATATTTCTAAAATAACTAGTGAAAATACTATTTTCCAACTAAGATCACTTTGATACTTTATAGAGAGACTTTAAGGATAATGTGAGATCTAGTAGAAAAAACAATTTGTTTTCACATTTATAATTATTTTGCCTTAATATCAGCAGTGTGTTTCAGTGGATCTGCCTGTTCTCCTTCCCACTCTGTCTCTGATGAATCCTTTCACCATCCTCACCTCTGGCCTGTACCCCAGCTCTTGTATGCATAAATAAATATTTAAATATATATATCATTTTAAATATGAACCTCAATGTTCTTAAAAGGAGTAAAATTCCTTCTGTATATATTGTGCCTATCAGGAGTCCTTGAAAGAGTAATCACATTGTAACATAACAGTTAACTATCAACAAAGAAAATGATAAAAATAAACAGATTAATAATAATTCATAAAAAGTTACAATATTCAAGGTATGTAGTAGGCAATAATTAAAGTATCCAGGACTTCTTATTTCTCTGAGTTGCACTAAAGGTTCTACAGATACAGGTTCTCCTTAGAGAGTTCAATGAAATTCTCTATGAAACACAAAATGTGGCTCCAAGCATATCTTTGGGAGCATAGAGGGAAGAGGTTTAGGTCATTAATTTAAAGCAATCAGAATCAGTAATTTCTATGATAGAGCAGTCTCTCTGCCCCAACATAAAAGTTTGAATAGTGACAGAGAAACTCAAAAATTACTGAGGTAAATTTGAAACAAAAAGAGGGAATTGCTAGAAGTTAGATTCTTCAAATCCTACCCAATGCCCACAAAAAAAGGACAAATTTGATTGTGCACTCTTTGACTAATAAAGATAACAATTGTCCTTACAAAAAGAGTACTTCAAGGTAACTCAATTTCAAGGTAAGGATCCAGGTTCAAGAAATAAGACTGCCAAGACACAAAATGTATGCAGTCCACAGAATGCAGAACCCCTGAGGGTTTTAGAATCATACTTAAGACAATTCACAGGTCTTGAAACTAGCACCCAGGTGAAACACTAAAGGCTATTCGTACTCCAGAATAGCTACACTCCAAAAATATGTTGAAACAAGTAGATAATTCCAGAAAGCAATATTAAAAGGCAGACATTTGAAAGAGCCAAATAAAACATTCCATTTTTAGATCAGGTATCATTTACTATCCCTAACTCTTTCAATCCACATATGTGACTACCAAAGAATTTCTATGAACTAATAACCAAATGTTTGAAGAATAAATGCTCAGTACTGACTATAGAAAGATTCCATGATATACTCATTCCAGCTAGCATGGTTTGCAATTCTATTGCAGTTACACTCAAAAGTAGTTCAAATAATATAAATCCCCACTCAACGATATGATGAAGGGATGACTTTTCACATGGGCAAAACTTGGGGCCATAAATCAGATTATCTAGATTTGCTAGAAAGAGAAATATCCCAAGGGACAAATTCTGGATGTTCTGGACAGATTCTGGGCAGACACTGGATGTTTGGCTAATTGGTCAGAAATTAGAATAAAAACACAGGGAGACTGGTGAACATTGAGGAATATTTAGGCGAATGTACCAAGAATGGGCACAAAGCATTAATACATTTGTGTCCCATGTGAAATGCTCAATAAAAGCCTCTTGAGGAGGCTTTCAAGTCAAATTGGGCAAAATAATTCATACAATGGACATGAGGCAAATACTCTAGCACTAGGTCTCCCTGGTGACCTAGGGTATAAGTCTCAGAGCTATCATCCCTATGGTCTGAGTTCAATCCCCGGCCAGGGAACTAACCCACATGGTACAGCAGACTTCTCCTGTCTCTCCTACTGCTTCCCTTAGCAGTTTATTCCAGTAGATCCATCTGTTCTGCTCTCACTCTGTCTCTAGTGAATGCTTTCCTCTCCTGCCTCTCTGGTCTACACCCCAGTTCTATGAAAAAAATGAAAAGTATATATATATATATACACACACACACACACACAGTACTTATTCAATGAGTCCATGAAAAACGATGTAATCTTTACACAAATAGAGACGTCAAAGTTCTTAACAGGGCAAACTTTCTACCTCCAGATAAGAATTACTAATGTACGACCTCAGTGGCCAGTGCTTAATGCCTGACCTAATACAATTCCCAAAGATATAAGCAACTTCCCGATAGCAGATTGGAGATAGTGAATATCTATAGTTTTAAAGGGGCTGCAATCTGTTCTCCCTAGGATACATACCTATGCTTTATTTTTTTTTTTATTAGTTATATTTGACATCATTTGTAGTCCCCAGGGGGTACCCACCACCATTTCACCCGTGCACCATCACCTCAGTCCCTTGTG
>JAGFMF010011727.1:115296-214037 GCA_019455555.1 Galemys pyrenaicus | reverse complement strand
TGAGGTGATGGTGCACTGGTGAGATGGTGATGGGGAATACATGGGGATTACAATTAATGGCAAGTATATGTAAATTTTAAATTATTTTAATTAAAAAAAGAAAAAAACAAAAAAAATAAAGTTGATGCACAGAACACTTACTAGAATCCTCCTAATACAGTCATATTCACATGTTGTTTTCTCTGGAAGTAGTCACTGAGAATGAATTTGGCAGGCAGAATATGTCATGAGAGGAGGAAATTTTGGACAGAGAAAAACCGAACAGTCATAGAGACCCAATGAACCTTTGGTCAAAATTCCAGGGAACTCTGGAGCACATACATCCCTTCAGAGTGGTTCTTCCTTGGGAAGGCTGGTAGAAAGGAAGAGCATGTCTTAGAGGAAGAAATTCATAGGAACTTTGGCAACCCCAAAAGGAGCTGACAGGTATTAACTCTGCTGACAATAAGGAATTAAGTCCTTTCTTATAAGGATTTCTGGGTGATACACTTCCATTATTTCCAATCATAGAACCATCTAGCAATTCTCCTATCCCTTTTCTGTTAACACCAAATAATAAGATGTATTCTGTATGAGCACTTTTCCAAGAACACTAACATAATACTGTATGTGTATATTGTACATTCCAGTTTAAAGTGGGCAATGATAATAAATGTTTATGATCTAGATTGAAGTACTGATGTCTCTGCAAGTGCCCATGGGTTTATGGGAATGAGAAAGAAACCCTGAAGTATGCCAAAGGTCATCCACAGCCTAATATCTACAGCAGGGAAGAGCGATTATCAAATTCATAGATTGTGTTTTGGCTGGACCATTCCTTATCAAGAACATTAGCTTTAGCAATGGCCTGACTTCACTAGCTATTTGATTTTTACAAACCTCACAGCTCACATGTGAGATGTGAGGGTCCATCAACACGTTTATATGTATAGTTCTAATAAAATCAGAGGTTTACTTAAACATAATTATTGAATTTTTTAAAATATTCTTTGCTATCAGTATCATTTGTACTGAAACTGTTAGCTAGAGAATATACCACAATTTTTCCTCTTCCCTCCCCTCCTAAGTACTTTTAAAACCACGCTGGCATTTTTTTCTTGATTTTTAAAATACTCAAACATTGGCTTAGCTCCTTTTTTTTCTTCTGCTGTGTCACCTTTTAATACAGGTTTTCATCACCTCTGCAAAAGGGAATTTTTTTTTCTCCCAAGTGAAAAAGATGGATTGGTAAGAGGTCCCACAGCCTATAAACTGTTTCCTTTTAATTCAGGCCCTAGCAGTTTGGCCTGGCTCACATTCAGGTAGTACTCTAACTTGTCTGAAACCCTTCTTAAGGGCCTCCTGCACCAGTATTTATGCCTGAGCTCTTGGGCCAGCTTTGAAACAGCTTCCCTAAAGAGTGATGGGATCTGTTTGTTCACCTCCAGTCCACATTGTAATGAAACCTGCCCCCTTGTTTTTAAACTCCTGGGGTTCTGACCTCACCTGGTAAGACTTTCCCTGGAAATGGCCCCCTGAGGCTATTCCCAATTGCACAGTTTATGTGTAGGACACCAATAACAGTGTACACTGTTGTTGTTGTTGTTGTTTTTTTTCCTTCTTAACATTGTCTGGTGCTTTCATGTTCGACCCTAAGGTCTCACATAGGAAGTATTAGGGAGACATTTTTAAAACTCCTAAAGCTAACTCTGTTAAAACTTTCCTTGCACATTCAAAATAATCAGGGTCTTTGTGTAAATTAAAAATTTTGCAATACTGTGTTCACTTTAAGTAGGGTGATTTAATGTGCAAAAGAACAAAGAAATCTTTTCACCATTAATGTCACTGCAAAGAACAGGAACTGATGTTATTTGAGCTTTGATCTTTGTTTTCTTCCCCTCTCCCCCACTGCTTAATTCAATTGTGTAGCCCTCCTTTAAATAACACAAGTAGCACTCCTCCTCAACTCCTTAATTGAAGACTATTCTGGGATCCAGGCTGTCCTGAGATTGAGCCAGTATACTTTGGCCTCATTTTAGTCTAACCTCTACCAGGTACTACGTGTTCCAGGTCATTTGTTTTTAAGCCCTGCAGATATGAAACTCTATAGATAATAGCTCATTCAGTAATCAGTAGATTATAAAGTGGTTAAAACATAGATTAAAATTAATGGATAGATTGAGACAAGAGGCTATTTAGATTGCTTTGATGAGATGACATAGCAACTTATATCTAACCTAACTGCTATACCTCTCACCCAATTAACTATGCAATTGGAAATTTTATGAAAACATTTATAACTATATTTATATTGTAGACCTTGTTAAATAGTTTTAAAATAATTTTGGTCCAGGATTGATGATGTAAAAGGGAAAATGAGACATTTTTCATCTTCATACTTTACCTTTCTACCTCTTAACTAGAATCAATTACTCTTTTTTTAAAACGATTCATTTTATTTATTTATACATAAAAGAACTGGGGTATAAGCCAGTGGTACAGGAAGTGAGAGCACTCACCAGAGACAGAGGGGGGTGAAGAATTGGTGGATCTACTGAAATACACTACTAAGGGGAGCAGCAGGCAAGACAGAAGGCTGTTGCGCCATGCAAGTCAGCTCCCTGGCCAGGGATCGAACTCATGCTGCAGTGGCTGGTGATAGCTTGATAGCCCTGAGACTTAGCCCTGTGCCACAAGGAAGGCCCTCAATTATATTGCTCTTTTTGAAGAAAAAAAAAAAAAAAGCGGGGAGGATATTTATGGAATGATAATTTAAGTGAAAGGATATAGCTGGCACATGATAGATTTTTAAACTATACTCAGACTAACACAGAGAAAACTAACTCAAGTGTTCTGTCTTCTACAAGTTTACTACCTGTGACTAGAAAAAATACTAAAAGACAAACAAGTGAAATTCAGACATTAACCAAGGATTTTTACAAACAGAAGTAAAAAGAGGGGGGTGGTAGAAAAAGTTCTGTGAAGTAATGTTTCAGGGGAAAGTCACCTGTGAAATTAATTGTAAATTCTCTTTTAAAGTGTTTTGGAAAAGGGATTTTAATTGTGGTGATAAAAAATAGCTAAAGCTATAAAGGTTCCAGACATGAAATCTCTTGTCAAAGGAAGACCAGAACATAATATGGTCAAAATAACTCTTCATTCTATCACTGTGAGTCTATTTCATTCACATTGCCATTCCTGATAGCGATGTTTTGATTTTTCTTACATTGGTTAAAACATTTTCATAAATTGCAATTACTACCCACAGTGTGAATACATTTTCCTTGACAAAGGTGATTATTAGGTATTAAAGTCTAATCCCATAAGAAATTTGTAAATTGTTAAGCTTATTTCTTAACTAGTCAAGAGCAAATCCTTCTTCTCATATATTTTCATGCTAATGTTGCATGTTATCACCTGCAGTTCAAGAGAAAAGTCTTCAGGCAAAAATGTTCCACTAGAAAAGAACAAGGGCTGTTACCTTGTTCTACATATATTACCTTAGATTTTAATCTTCCCAGTTCTCTCAGGCAACTTTTATTTTTACCCAGATAAGTAGTACATCAGTTAAATTGTAGAAATGAAAATAGTTGTATAAAACTAAAATATATTTGAAAGAATGCATAATCAGATTTTAAAAGGTCATTTATATCCAGGAAAAGTGTGGCTTGGAATAAAAAAAAGCTATAAAAAATGTCAGAAATCTATACATGCTAAATAAATAGCATTGAAGAATATACAAAAAACTGATATAAAGGAAACTTGTGTAGAAGATTTTACTACTCTACTCCGACTTTAGAGCCTCTAGCAGGCTCTTTAGCTCTTATATATTTTTAAGAAAATATATAAACTATTTTTAAAAGTTACTTTAACTTTTTAATTATAAACTATGAAGAATATAGAATGCATAGCTCTCATTTAGTATTAAAAAATAATCCATCTTCAGTTTTGCAAAAATATTTTAATAAACTCTTCAACAAAGCAGAATTATGCAAGGAAAATTATGTAACACCATGCAATACTATAAGAAATAATAATAAAATGCTAAGGAAACAAAGACAGAAAAAAATTCTAAATAACTCTGGTCCAAGAAGTAATAAAAATTAACAGTTGCAGATAATTTAGAAAATAATGATATTTTTATATTATATTTTAATTCTTATGAGATGCACTCAAGGTGGGCTCCAAAGACAAAAGTCACAGTGTTGGAATAATTGTAATTACATAAGAAAAATATGAAAATTATCTGAATATTCAATTCAATGCATTAGAAAAAAAGAAAACATACTTAAGGGAAATACAAGATAATAGTGAAGATAAAAGCAGAATTTATTGTAAAAGAGGAAGGTAATATAAATATTAAATTCAATATCTATAAATCCACAGAAAAACTTCCTGCAAATAAAACCAAGAGGGAAATGATCATAATTATAATGATAAATAGCTACAATATATTATATGTTTTTTCTATGACAGATACTATCCTTATAGCTTTGTATATTATTTCAGTTACTCCATAAAGAAAAACTGAAGTATTTATCTATTTTAACAAACATAGTCATTAAGGTTAGTGCATTAATTTGTTATTATATCAAGTCTCCCTATGTTTCAAAAATGAAATTCCAGTTCTGGAGAACTGGAACCTTCACTCCAAAACCTGTACTGTCAACAGTTATACTATTTGTAACAAAAGCATCTGATGAAATGTTTATAAAAATATTAGAATGAATAATTGTCAATTTGTTTGATAAATTAGATCAACTGGATCATTTCTGCTAAAACATGCATTTCTCAACTGTAAAAACTTTATATAGGTAACACACATATACAAGTAACCACTGAACAAACCAGAACTGTTACCAAGACATTATTTCCAAACATGGCTCTAGATTAACATGTTTTTTTAACTAATGAGCTTCATTTCTAGGTTTTCAAAAAACAAAATTGCCAACTCTCTATGATATTTGCTGGAGCCCAGAAAGGATAAATGGATGAATTTTAAAAAGCAAATACTTTTTATCAATACCTAATAAGGATATATGAAAATAAGGAATTTTTGTTTAGCTCAGTGATGTAGATATAAAAATACCAAATATAAGCACCAAATATATTTTATGTATTTAAAAAATATTGGATTAGAAAAATTGCAAATCTCATTATTTTTTAACCATGATACAAAATAGCTTTTAAATCATTAATTATTTTGACCATACTTTAAATTACAAGAGTAGTTCCCATTCAATTCAGGAAAAAGGGAAGACATACTAACATCAATATTATTCCACAATAATATTGTGAAGGTCTGGCTAATTAATCGGCTTATGAAAGAATTTCTAAGAAATTAATAAAAAATATTTGGAAGAGACAAAGTTACTTCATGATTAGACCACACTTTACATACTATAAAATATATAACTTTAAGAAATTAAAATTAATGAATGATAGTAAGCTGATCAACAACAGAAAAATCGTAAAATCTTAACTTCTTAAATACAGAAATAGCCCATTTATTGGAACAAGATCCCATTTGCATATAAATATGCCTAAGAATAGAAAAGAAAAACTAGAAACTTAGAAAGAGAAGCTCCTACTGTACACTGCATGAGAAAATGTGATTCTATTCCTACTAGGAACAATGTTCAACTGTCCAGAAACAGAGAAAATAACACTGAAAAAGATCACGAGTTTCCATTCCTATGGTGTTCATCACTTACTGGGGTGAGCAGAGCAGGGAAAGATTAAAAAAGGAAAAATAGTTACACAAGATAGGAAAAATACTATGTGGAATGAGACAGACTGATAAGCTGTAAGCTCATGGGCTACTTAAAGCTGGGACTGCAGAAAAGTCCTTCCTCAACAGGTGACACTGAAGCTCAGAGGTGAAGGATGAGCCCATATAGATGAAGACTGAATTCTATAAAGAATTTATTTTTACTTAAAAGGCCAGCTTTAATATTGGATGAATACATGAAGCATATGTGTTTTACAATCTAGACATGCTTCTTTTATTGTAAATGCAATGTGAAATTCCTTTCCCACATCATTATTGTCATATTTATTTAAAAATCCATTTGGACTTAACTTTCTTAACTTAGTTGCTTTGACTTCAGTTCCTTTCGACTCTTCTTATGAACTGTTTGATACTATATTCCTCCTCTTACCTATCTTCCTCTTTTTATTTCATCTCTAGTTTTCACTTTCCCATCTGAATTCATTACTGAAAGATAAAGGGATATCTCATTTGAGGTATTGTTAATAAAAATCATGATTTGCAAGTGATCCCCCAAATTGTGCCCGTACAAATGAAAGCAATACCGAAATAGTTGTTTCAAAACATTGTATTTTACCACTTATCAGCTCATATTGACTTGTATATTAAAAGTAATACAGATCTAATTGTTATCAAAATGACTGATGTTGAATCAGAAACCTCTGTCCTCCCTTGGACACAATATAAAAATGAGAGCAACAACAACAAAATGTATAAACTCTATTTTCATGGAATTCAGAAATAGATTTCAAGTTCCAAAGTGTTGATTAGGGAAGTTGAGATTCATAATCATTTAGAATCCTTATAGAAATGAACCACAGGAGTGTATATATGGACTATCCATTGGTAAATACTCAACACTGAAAAAGCACAGGAATGACTTATTTTTTTTTTTTTTTCTCATTAGATTTACTTAATAGTACTTGACAATGTGTGTGTGTAGTCCCCAGGGAGTTCCCACCACCATTTCACCCATGCACCATCACCTCAGACCCTTGTGCTCTTTATGTCCTCCTCCTCATCTTTGCCCTCCCCTCCTTTCACTCCCCAACCATGTTCCCTTTGGTCTATCTTTAACCTTTTGATCTTGTTGAGTTTGTTTGTTTGTTTGTTTTTGGTTGTAATTGCCCATTTCCTTGAGCTTTCTCTTGGTTGTGTTTTTTTTTTTCTTCTTATTTTTTGTTGTATTTGTTGTTCTTTCACTTCCTCATGAAGGAATGGCATGAGGAAGCAGGTAGGTTCTCAGAGACAAAGGAAACATGGGTCATAGAAAGGTTTCATATTAAGAAAACTTTCATCCATAGAATATAGTGTTCCTAAGATATTTAAAGAGTATAGCCCCTCAGTAAATTCACAGGAACCCTAATAAAAAGGAAATAAAAAGGACCAATCTGAAAGATATTTCTGTTTTGTCTAGTGAGGTAGATTATTAACTGATAAATTCTAAAATCAGGAACTTTTAAAAAGAATTCAATAGAAATTGATAGAAAATGTGCAAAACAAAAATTGATCTTTGCTTCAAAACTTCTACAGACACAAAGCATGTGGAGCAAGAAATATAGATGCAAATATTCACAACATCTAAGTGAAAAGGAAGAATGATCCATAGGGAGAACCAGAAGCAAGCAGGTATAGCCATGACTCTCAAATAATCACTTGTAAGGGACTAAATTAAACCATAAACATCCCTGGGTCATAATAGCTGTGACCCATTTTCTGCTATGTGCCTCTAATTCACCCTTTTCAATTGAAATATCTATTGATACTATATCCCAGCATGGTATGTTGAGGGTGAGCTGGAGTGAGAGCTGTGGAACTAATGTAAATGACAAAATCCTGGACTCCATGATGATGAAATGAGACGATGAGACACTTATACATCTTGGGAGGAGATAAAAAACTTCAGATGTATTATGTAGAAAGTAAATTGTTTGTAGCAAGAAAATGGATGGTATAGATTAAAGAGAACCATAAATTATTTTCTACTCTTTCATTAACAGAGTTTGAGTATAATTTCCTACCTTTTAAATCAGGGTTGATTCTACTGAGATACATGCTTAATAGAAGGTACTATCTTTCAACCACTTCTGATTCTAAGAAGTGGAAGGCTGCAGCTTCTACTCAAGCCTCATATAATATTAAATATTTGAACTGTGAGCTGCCATATAAATGTATATACCTCGTGGAAGGGCTCTAAGATTGTGGGAAGGGAGAGAGTCCCAAATGAGTCCATCTCCACCAACAACATGTGAACTAAAACATTTGAAACTCAGACCAGCCAAATTATCAGTTGTGTGCCAAAAAAATCACCCTACTTGATGAACTATAGAGAAGAATTAAGTAGTTGGGCCTTGCCTGAATTTTCATATATAAAGTTGTGAGATATAATAAAGTACTATTGTTTTATGCCACTAAGTTTTAGACAGCAATAGAAAAACAGAACATCCATAGTAGAAAAAACACAACAAGATTTTGTCTAATAAAGGAAGGGACATTGGGCCTTCCTGGTGGCACAGTGGATTAAGCAATGCACTATGAAGCAGACCACAGTCACTGCGGCATGAGTTCGATCCCTGCTGCCAGCCAAGGAAGTGACCCACAGGGTGTGGCAGACCTCTCCTTCCTTGCCCGCTGCTGCCCTCGGCAGTGTATTTCTGTTGATCTGCCTGTTCTGTTCCTGGCTCTGTCTCTGGTGAATCCTCTCATCCCCCCATACCTCTGGCCTGTACCCCAGTTCTTATATGCATAAATAAATAAATCTTAAAAAAATAAAAAGAAGAGACAAAGGATCTTATAATGAGGTGTGACTATATATACTGTGAGCAAAGAGAAAATGGAATTAAGTATTCACAGTACTTAAAACTGTCAGTCAAGAGCAGTTCATCCTATAGAACTCTCCTTCAAATATAAGGGAGAAATAAAAATATTCTCAGATAAACAGAAGTTGAAGGAGTTTGCCAGCAATAGACATTCTTTATAAGAAATGTTAAAAAGATCTTCCTTATTTAAAGAATATGACCCAAAAATGATAGAACTAGAAAAATAATAACAAAATGGTAGTATCAAACCCTAATATATAAATAATCACCTCAAATAAATTTTGACTGAACTCATGAATCAAATGGCACAGTTTGATGGTGTGGTTGAGAAAACATCTTTAGGAAACACATCTGAGCTCCAAAGATAAACACAGACTCAAAAAATATTGAAAACAATCCTACAAACAAATGGGAGCCAAAGAAAAGTAGGGCTAGCCACTCTTACAAACATTCGTATCAATAGATGCTGAGAAGCTCCTGATATTATTCAATTGTCATTTATGAAACAGGCTCTCAAAAAATGAGGATACATAGAATACACCTTAACATAACAAAAAACATATATAGCAGTCCCATGAATAACATCATTCTCAATGGTGAACACTCAAAACTTTTTCACTAAGATCTGATACAAAGACAAATAACATCTCCTCTCACTTCAACTACTCAACATAGTTTGTTAAGTTCTAGTTACAACAATAAGGGAAGACAAAGATATAAAAGGAATCCCAATTAGTAAAGAAATAAAACTATCAATATTTGCATGTGACACAATGAAATACATAGAAAAAAAAAACAATAAATCAGTTCAGCAAATTTGCAGGTTGCCAAATCAGTATGTAAAAATCTGTTACCTTTCTATGCACAAAGAGTGAGCTAGAAGAGGAAGAAATCAAAAAGAGAATTCCATTTTATAAATGACATCATGAAGAACTAAAATAACTAGAAATTAACAAAGGAGGTGAAAGACCTATACAATGAAAAAGATGACATTACTAAAAGAAATAGAAGCTACAAAGAAACAAAAAGATATGATCTGGGGACTCCTTGGTGGCACAGTGGGTTAAGCAACACACTATGAAGCAAACCGCAGCCACTGCAGCAAGAGCTCGATCCCTGCTGCCGACCAGGGAGGGGACCCACATGGCGTGGCAGACCTCTCCTGCCTCGCCTGCTGCTGTCCTCAGCAGTGTGTTTCAGTCAGTCTGCCTGTTCTGCTCCCCACTCTGGTGAATCCTCTCACCTCCCGTGACTCTGGCCTGTACCCCATCTCTTGTATGCATAAATAAATACATCTTTAAACAAAAAAAAAAAGATATGATTTGCTTGTGAGTGAAAGAATTGACCTTGATAGTGACCATCTTACTCAAAATAATATACAGATTCAATAGAATCGCTATCAAAGTTTCAATGGTATTCTTCAAAATTATAAACAAATGTTGCTGAAATTCATATAGAACCACAAAAGACCCCAGATAACCAAAGCAATTCTGACAAAAATAATAAATAATGATGGTACCACACTTCCAGCCTTTGAACTATGCTACAAAGCTATAATAATCAAAACATTATGATACTAGAACAAAAATGACAGACTAATGGGATAGATGTGTAAGCTCAGAAGTAAAGCCACACCTATATAGAGTGTTAATCTATGAAAAGGGAGCCTAAAGTATGCATTAGAGAAAGGAAAGCCTCCTCAATAAATGGTGCAAAAGAACCACTACATATCATATACAAAAATTAATTCAAAATAGTTAAAGGATATAGATGTAGGACTTGAAACCATAAAAACACAATGTCTGAAAGCACAGACAAATTAGTCCATGACACAGGTTTCAATCATTGATTGTGGATTCATCTTAGCCAGTAGGCATCTGAAAAGATATTCATCATCACTTATCAGGGAAATGTAAATCCAAACCAACAATTAAGTTAACATTTCATAACTTTGAGAGTGGCCTATATAGAAAAGACTAAAAACAACCAGTATTGGTGAGTTTGTGGAGAAAGGGAATACTCATACACTGTTCATGGTAACATTAGCTGGTCCAATCCCCCTGAAAAACAGTATGGAGATTTCTCAAAATATTAAAAACAGATTTACCATATGATACAGTAATTCCACTCACAGTTATCTAAATAAAGAAGGCAAAAACACTAATTCAAAGGGATTCATGCATTCCTATGTTCATTGCAGCACTATTTTTTTATATTAAGATTTATTAAATTATGTTTGATATCATTTGTAGTCCCCAGAGAATTCTCACCATCATTTCACCCGTGCACCATCACCTCAGACCCTTGTGCTCTTTCTGTCCTCTTCCTGGTCTCTACCCCTCCCACCTGCCCCCGCAATGATCCCTTTTGTCTTTCATTGCAGCACTATTTCTAATAGCCAATGTTATGCCAATAAAAATATAAGAACAAATAAAAACAAAAGAATATTTAATAGCCTAGAATCCTCTCAAAATACTAAGTGCAAACTACAGAAAATAAATAGTACCACTTTATAAGAAAACAACACAAATTTGTGTGTGTGTGTGTACTATAAAAGAAACAAAAAAAAATCAATAATGTTATCCCAGGGGTAAGGGAATACATTTTAGTTTTATTCTCTATACTATATGTTACCCTCCTATATTTCTATTCATTATTTAAATTATTTTTAAAATATCTAAAATTGTTAACTAAGTAACTTTTCCATCAACTAAGAATCGGCCATCTTCCATGGTGTGCAGCCCTCCACTCTCTCTTCTACAATTATGGGATGGACTCCAGAAGAAGTAATGATTGAATCAGTACAAATTCACTCATAACTAAAATTCACAATTTACACCCTGAGAAAATATATCAAGAGCAGATATGTTCTTAAGCATAATTTCTTCCCTAGATTTTTATATTACCTATTGTTCTTGGGGGTGTCCACATGTGTGTGGTTAAAGGGAGAATTTTCAAGCTACATGTCATTTAACATGTATGTCTGCTCCTGAAGTCTAAAAGCAAAATCTTACTCCAGGGGCCATCTCTAGCTAGGTGACATTTCCTGATGGCCAATGACCTTTGATTACATATCACTTAATTATACACAGCAAGGAATAGCCTTACTTCTGACAAACTATATGGTCTTTTTAAAGTAACCATCCCTAATATAACCCAGATAGATTGGATATAATTACCAGGACTCTTAAACATTGAAGAAAGTGGAAGAGAAATCTTTCCAAGACACTACTCTCTTGGTTTCCCATTACTGTTAATGGAATATCCTTTTGGACATTGATAAGTTTGTAAACTGCCTGAGTTACTTTAAGATAATAAAATAATTGGGTTACTCTTTATGCTTTTTCAACTTCATTCCTTTGTGTTCTGGTAACGTGAAAGAGTTAAATAAAAAAATCACCATTTAAGAGCAGGTCCACAGCAGGAGCAACTGCTCATTATTAGATTATGTGGGCACTAGTCAGGGCAGAACTCTGTGCCGACCAGTAATAGCAGTGGAAGCATAGTTGTGGAAAAGCAACCCACAACTTGAACTGCCAGGACACAAAATTACCCTTTGGTCTTGGCACCAGTTTACATCCACTTTACTTTTATGCTGCTTTTTTCACTTCAAATAATTCATTCATTTCTATTACTTTCAATTCAAGGACTTGAAAATATTAAAAGGTTAATTTCTAAATGTCTAGATATTCCTTATTCTCCCCAATTTTTTTCATACCCTTCTTTCCCACCCAGAAAGGAAGAAGAAAGTGCCTGGTATTTAACTGGGCCTAAAATCAGAAGAGTCTGAGTACCACAAGAAAGACTGCTTCTTTGATATTTTTGGCAACACCAGGAGTGGATGTTCTAGAAACCTGGCCAAATTTTTAACCCAATTTTGCAGACTAACTTGTGAGGTTCTGAAGCAATTGGAAAGAAACAGATAAGCAACTCAGCATTATATTTTATTTAAATAGCACCTAGACACTAAAGTCTTTGGGTTCAAGGTGACAATTTTCCAACTCAAACAGCCCTGTTGACTACCATCAATGACTGCTCAGAGGTGAACTTGAGAGCAGCACAGATTCCCCACACTAGGGGACAGACACACCACAGAGCCAGAGAGGATTTCCGGGTGGCTTGATGGGTATAGTAAATGATTTTCTGGTCATATCCAGACTCCATACCAGATGTTTGACAATCCTGCTTTACACTTGCTTTGTTTGGGAACACAACTGTGAATACCACATAACTTTTTAAGTGTAAGTTTGCTTTTTATAAAATAAGTATATTCTTGTTAGCATAACACATTAAGAGAGAAAATAATTGGGAATTATAGGCATGTGTAGAGAAAATATTTTATTGGTCTTCTCTAAAGAAAGAAGAAATTCACTGAATAAAAATAACCCAGAAACATTTTTGAATTTAGCTTGGATTGAGGGAAAAAATGAGGTAATCTTCTTACATATAAAATACTACAAAGTTGGAAAATTGACAACTGCTCACTTTTGGTGAGTTGAGGAAGACTTTTCAAAACCCTACCCAAAACTATTTCCCTATCAACTTTGTCCCTGAATCTGACTTCCCATAGAGAAAATATTTAACAATTTCTTTTTCAGTTCCTAACATATGTTACTAAAATTTCTTTTAAAATGTAATGTTTTGAAAGGGAGGTTATTATGCTTTTAGATATTCAACATATTGATTTGGACTGTTTATCAGATTAGCTAGCAGAATACCAATGGAGTGCGTCACAGAACAGACGAGATTTTTACTTAACAGAAATAAGTGGCTCAGCTCTTTTTCAGACCCACACAGATTTTTAGCTATAATAAGTGGAGGCATACTCAGGGAAGTCAAACTTAGGCTGACCCTACATTCATTTGTGAGTGTAAAATTCTTTGTTGTAGGAATGTACACAAGAAAGACAGAAAGAAAAGCAAACTGGTCAATTCAAAATAGAAACTGAGGTAAAGAATATATATACTAGCAGGAACATAAGGAGCAGAAAAAGAAAGGTAAAAGTTAATTGAAGGTGGAATACATGTATAGGGAGTTTAGAGACAGGATTTATCAAATGTTGGCTTGTTATTGTCCTCCTTTTTCTAATAAATTATTTAACAAAATACTTTCAATCCAGAAAGATGGAAGGAAATAAGAAAGGAGTAAGGAATGAGAAGCTCTATCATAAATATCTCATGCTTTGTCTTATATAGCATTGTGCTCAGATAAACCCCTATAGTTAAAAAACCATCAGATATTATTACTATTATTCAAGATCTCACTATCATTTAACATACTTGATACTTTTAAAAACAATATTTTTCCCAAGCTTTCTTTGATACTATACTCCCTCAATTTTCCTTCTATGTCTCTAAAGGCCCCTTTTCAATTGTTTGTTTTTTGTTTTTTTTATTTGCTATGCCTCTCCATGCAGTGATGCCCTGGAGTCCATCCTTCCATCCTGTCTCTTCTCTAAGTGATTTCATTTTGCCTCATGATTTCAAGGAATATCACTATGTGACAGGGTGGTCTCCAGAAAGCGGGGAAGTTACAGGATTCTGATTCCACCCTAAGTAGGGTGGAGCTGAGCAAGGATAAGAAGATGTTGGAGAGAGGAAATAGGAGGACAGAAGGAAGCAATATGGAGTGCATCAAGGAGACCTAAAGGAGGCACGTGGAGCAGAGGCACAGGTGAAGAAACTGCGCTTGCTTCTTGGTCTTGGACAGATGTGGGTGAGAGACCCATGGGGAGGTTAACAATGGCAGCTTTCACCTTGATTTTTCTCTTTTCCTCCCAGATTTGTCTGACTCTTTCTGACCCTTTTCTATGGGTCTCTACTGAAAGACTTGTGGCAGGCTTTTGGGCCTTGCTTTGGGCCAATCCTATTTGGCTGGACTTTGACCCTCAAGGAGATGGGTAACTTTGGATGCTTGATTTAGTAACTATATTCTTTGTCTTTTCTATATTGTTCCTAATTGTATTAAGATTCCTTCCCATTAAAGGCCTTCTATGTTTGTCTTGATGTGGCGGATGGCAGAACCCATTTAGAGAGGGCAGTTTTGGGAGTTCTGAGGTACCCCTCTCCTTGCCCTGTAACGACTATGTTGACAATACACAGAATATATCTGTATTCTTCATCTGTCACCTGAACTCCAGATGTACATATAGTTTTGCCTTTTAGTTATCTCCAATTGTATAACAACATCACTGCAAGACTAACTCCCTACAAACACACTTCACTCTTTTAAAACATGTAGCCCAAGTACAGGCACTTCTCAATTCACACCAACTGCCTCTTCCATTCCTTTAATTGCTTAGTCTCAACATGTTCCCGGACTCCCCATTATCTTCACATTTTTTTCTCAGACATTGTAACATCCAGTTTATTAACAAAAGTTGTCTCTTCAAAACCTACTGAAAAACTATCTCCACTGCTGCCATACTCCCCGCAACTTGTCATTACTTTTTTTGATTTTTGCAACTGATTCCTAACTGGTTTTCCTGCTTCAACACTTCCTCTTTATTCCCACTTAGCCATCCTACCCTTTTCAAGTACAAAGTAGATCATGACATTTCCTGATTTAAACTCTTTAGTTACTTCTCCTATTTGTAGCAACTGCCAAAGCTCTGATGTTAGCCTACAAAAATCTGCAGGATCTGTCTCCCATGAATGTCTCAGCTTATCCCCATACTTTCTCTATCTTCCCACCATCTGCAGCGGCCTTCCAGAACACATCTAGTCACAGGCCTTTTCACTCACTTACTATTCTCTCTTGTGTCCACACTTCCTTTAAATATTTGTAGGGTTCATTCTTTACTTACTTTAGGTCTTAGATTTATTGTCATATTCAGCAGACTTCCTTGACACTCAATACAAAAATAGAATCTCTCTCCCTCTTCTAAACCAACAGTATTGCCAGATTTGGAGTGTGGGTGAAAACACCTAGTTATATTTGAATTAAAGATGAACAAAAAAGCATTTCATTTGCTTTAATGTGAGTATGCTTAAAATATTACAGAGAACATACTTATACCAAAAAATTGTTCACAAATATCTCATGGGACACACTTACACTACACTACAAAATATGCTGTGTTTATTTGTAATTCAAATTTAACTGAGTGACCTGTACTTTATCTGGCAAGTCTAAACCTGTCCCAACATTCCCTCTTTCTCTGTGTTTTTGTATTCTCCATAGTATATCTAGCCACTGATATCTCACATATTTGTGTCTTATCTCTCAACTAAAATGAGGACAGGAACTTTGTTCTACACACTATTGTGTCTTGGCTCCAAGAATTATGCTTGGCATGCAAGGTTTATGGATAGACCAGATGGATCAATGAATGGGTAGGTGGATTGGTGGATGTGGTGATACACTACTATGTAGAGCTTAGGCAAAGGTCTATTTGCTCTAAGCTAGAATTCCATGGTCTTCCCTCTTTATCCTTCCCACTCTCCCTGCCCCTCTCCCCCCCCACCCCAATGATTCTTGGTCAAAAAAATTCAGGATATAAAGGCCTAGTTTGGCAGCTGTGGGCTTCTAGGAAAATTCTGTCTAAGTCTTCCTATTGTGTAGGTTTGTTTACCAGACTCAGCCAGCCAGTTTCACTTTCTCATGCTTGTCTGGTGCTTTACACAGAAACCAAAGAGGCAGGGTAGTTTGGGGATTCTGATGGACTGTGTTTTCAGAGGGAAAAACCCTGTTGGATAGCAAATGTCATTCTGAATTCTTTAGATGTCAAAGTAGAGCTCACAGAAAGGCATTGTTTATGTCTGAAACAAATCTTTATTATGTGATTGAAAATGTTCTCAGTTACTTAAACTTACTTTTATTAAAAAGTTTGTGTTTTTATTTCTTCCAGGCAGTAGATAAAAAGGTGTCATACAAATATTGATATAAAATCTAGGAAGTTTGCCCTCTTTTCTATATCTTTTTTTTTTTTTTTGATCTTCGAAGACAAATATCTGCTTTCAAGGACTCTGTGTATGTGTGTGTAGACTATATCAGGAGATAAATCACTATTCTCTCTACCTTTAAGGAAAAAATATTAATTTTCAAATAAAATGTAATAATGCAATGTATTATAATTATTGAGATCAGTATTTTAAACTGCAAATAATATAAAAAGTGCATGAACTTCAAACAGGAATTATGACACATGAAATTCTATAGTTTGAATATTTAACTAGAAATTAGATTAAAATAGAATATGTTTGATATAAGAATGTCACATTTGTTTTTACAGATTAAAGATAACAAATTGTAGAATTTATAAATCTACTTAACCCCACAAAAAAGTGGTAATTTGCAAATTATAAGTTCCAGCTTTTTGAAACCTCAAGCAACAACTCTAGCACTTTAAAGTTAATGATTATCATTTCAAATGCTAATGATGACTTTTTTAAGAAATAATCTAGTGAAGATAATGTTGTAGGTTAATCACTGAAGTAAACTCCACAATTTCTTTTATGACATTGCTCGGTCAGCTTCCTTGCCATTTGTATTGTCCATATTGTCGTACCATATCTGTTCTCTCCAATATGTTCTCTCTAGAAAATTTAAATGTTGGTCATCCCTGACTATCAGCTTATCTTGGTTTCATTCTTCAAAAGCTTTTACCAACCTCACTGTCTCCCTAAGTTACCTCACTAATCTGGTCCCCATTACAATTCTGGAAATCTAACTCAACTCTTAATTTTCAGATATCAAATAAATTTTAGTTCTACCAGACTTCTATAATTTCCAGGCATAGTTTTCTTTTCAATTTACTACTGTATATTATACTTACAATTAATAATAATAATAAAGTGTTAGTAAATGATTGTATGCCAAATACCTTTCTATGTAGTTTACAAATAGTAACTCATTTTATCTTAACACAACCCACTGAGTAGGTCCTATTACAATATCTGTTTTTCATAAAAAACTGAGATTTGCAGGGAGAACAAACTGGGATTCAGTCAGAGAATATAACTCCTGAATCCACTCATCTTCCACAATGACATCTGTACATGTGTCTACCCAACTGGCCATGAGATCCAGAAGTTCACTGGCTCTTTATTAACCAGTCTTGTATTCCCAGTGTCAAAGTTCCTGAAGTATAGTAAGAATTACACAGTTGCTTGCTACTTTAACTAAAGGAATGAAGGATGGAAGGAGAATATAGAGTGAATTGAAGGGAGGGAGGAAGAAGTAGAGAAACATTTTCAATCTTTTAAAAAGAAATGAACTGGCATTTGAACTGTCAGCATTTTACCTGTTCATTTTTACCTGCACTTTTACCTATTTATTTCACCAAAGGCAAAGAAACCAACAGACAAAAATTAAAACAAAACACTCACTCAAAGCAAATAAACAAATGAACTATGTCCTGATTCAACCATAACTCATTTTTTTTCAGGATGCTGAAAAAGAGATACTGAGTTTAAAGTACTATTCATTCATTAAATCATTCATGTAATAAATGTTTATTGAATATATAGTGAGTTAGCCATTTCCACAGAGCTTATCTTGGTTATATTTTCCTTGAGGGAAAATTTCATCTTCTGACATATATAATTTACTTATTAATTATATTAATTATTACTTGCTGTCTTACTCTCCGCAATGTAACTTCCACAATGGTGTATTTCATTACTGTATTCCCTAATGTATCCTGAGCAGCTACAACCATGCCTGAGACAGACTACAACATCAATAAATATTAAATGAATGAATCAGTATGAAAAAGCATAAAAACTGAACGGAATTTGGTGCATTTAATAGTGGAAAGAAATTGGTTGTGTTGGGGTCAAACTGGAGACATACAATTAAGGAAAATGTAGAGTCAGAGTCATTGAACACTAAGAGTACTGTCAACAACTAAAAACGGAACATAAGTAAAGAGCTGAGTGTGGGAGAAGGAATTGTTAAATTTTGACTGGGGTTAATTTTGGCTATCTGTAAATTATCCAGGTGAATTCCAGTATGCAACAAAAATGCCTTGCTACCTAAGAATTGCTAGGATGCAAGAGTCATAAAGATCAATGCATTCAATACCTAATTATGAAAGTCAGTGATTGGATTTATAATTGATTTCCTGTTCTTCAGTCCTCTGTTGCAAAAAAAAAAAAAATGTAAAAATGCATGGGGATAGATGACTGAAGCCAAGAAAGGAGTTGGCTGAGAGCAATTATTTTGTCCTATATATTAGAATTATATTCAGTAACAGAAAACTGTTTTTTTTTTTAAGAGATGAGACATTGGTAAAACATTTCTTATAGATGAAGAGAATAGTGGAATTAAGATTACAAGTGAAAACTGTGATTTTGGCAAGTAGGAGAAACAATAGAATTAGGTTAGAGAAAGTCTCTAGAGATACTATAATTAATGGAAATACATTAATAGACACAATTTTTAGTTTATTAATATTGTCCAAAAACATAAGGTATACATCTTAGAATTCTCCAAAGAGATAGTATCAATAGGAGTTCTATATATACCTCTGGATATTAATCTATATTTTTGTATATTTTTATATATAAACTGGCTCACACTTATGAGGGCTGGCAAGTATGAACATTGTAAATCAGGCTAAAAGACCAGGAACTCAAGCAACAGTTGATGTTGCCTTCTCCTTTTCTTCCTCTTGCCTCCTCTTCCATATCAAATTCTCCCACATCAATGAGGATAATCAGCTTTACTTAAAGTCAACTGATTGTAGATATGAAGCACAATCTAGCAAGTAAATAACCAGGTGTTGTTGCCTCACCAAATACACACATCAGTTCACAATCACAGAAAGATTATATATAAAGTTCACTTTGAATAAGAAGTTAAATAATATAGTTGGTCCAAACCAGCTCCCAGTAGGTATCTTACCATTTGATAGTAAAGGGGGAGAATAGAAAGGCATGAGAATGGAAGACGGAGAAGACTCTAGTGAGAGTCTAGGTCAGGGCACAGCACATACCATGAAGATCTCTGGGCCAGAAACCAGAAATCTTGTCCACAACTTCCCATTAGTGAGTTCTTTTAATTTGGTCTTAGGTAACACCATTTCAATGAGTCTAAATGAAAATATATACACCTCCCACCTGCATCAAAAGACAATTTCTCATGTGAAATGAAGTTATGTATGTGAACTTTATACCCACACACATACATACATATGTATGTATGTAGCTGTTCTTCCTTTTATTATCACTATAAAGACTTTATGACCAGAAGTCTAGGTTACTTCAGTAGAGATATAGTTGAATTATTTAAAAATTCAAGAGAAAATCAAATTCAAAATTTAAGAGATTGTCACTAAATTCCACTGTCCTTTTATACTACCCACTTTTCTACTCAGCCTTGGTATTACAGAGACCATTGTTCTTATAGTAAAGCATCAATATCCAGTTGAAATTGTGACTATTATCTGTATGAATATGCATTGCTTTTTCCAGGTTACAGTGATCAATATGGAATTAAAATCTACAAGTTCAAATGAGACTTAAGAGTTATTTTCTGAGTGAAGATTTAGCAACAAAGATTGTCGAGTATTTAATCAAAAGGTGATTCATAGTTTTAATTCTGTGTTATTATTCCTTCTAGCTTTAGGAATGTTTTAGTAATCAAAATGTCTACATGGAAGACAAATAATTTGAAAGTTCTGAGTTATTAGAGGTTCACAAATTATATAAGCAGACTACATTTAAATATAATTAATAGCATACATAGTATTGCGATTAATGGAATAAGGGAACAGCAGAAGAATAAATACTTAACCTTTTTCTTAATAAAAAGAGAAACAACTTTGTGTATACACTATTCACTACTATTCATACTATTCATATTTTTGAATCAGATGAAAAAAAATCATTACTATGGAAATGGGGGGATTCAAGTTCAAATAAAGGGCATAGGAAATAATGATTAAAATTTATACAAACACAACTATACTCCAAGATAAAACTTACAAAAACACACATACCAATAAGTACATAACTGTGTTCTGATCAGCAAAGAAAGTGTTTCTTAATAACAGTTTCTTTAAATAACTACATTGCTGGTATATTTAAATAATTATGTATAAATTATTATGGGTTTGATATAACAACAGGAAAGTTTTCCAGGTAAAATACAAAGAGTAAAAACTCTATGACAATTAATCTTTCCTCAGAAAATAAAGATAAAGCATCTAAAATTGAACTGTAAATCAACAAGCAAAATATTTCTTAAGAACAATTTGAGTCACCCTCAAAAATTCAGAAACATCAAAATTGGGTAAAATGAACTCTATTTATATTGGCCCAACAGAAATATTTCTGAATTTAGGTTTTTCTCAAAAAGTAGCTGTCTGAAAGGGGTTAATGATCAGTTATTTTATTTGGGAAATTTCCCCTGGGGATCAAATGAGAGTGGGGACTGGAGAAAGCAAAACAGGAGAGAAGAAGAGAAAATATCACTGGACTGTATATCCACTAGTATGGAAACTGGGGCAAAAGGCTATTGGGGAAAATCATGTAGCATTCACCCCTGAACTATCCATCTGAGCCCAGTGCAGAGGACTGAATTTCTTCATGACTCCCTTTCCCAATTTCTCAAAGGTCCATTGAGGGTGTGAATTCCCTACAATTTCAGATGTGCACAGGCCCTGCCTTCATTCTGTAGCTGCAGAGAAGCCCCGGACAGAAAACATGAAAAAAGAATGATTTTTGAGGTCATATACTCAGGTTCACCTGAGCTCAGCTGGGTGACAGCAGCAGCAGACAGTGGCACCACTGGAGGGTATGAGAGAGCACACACTGTACAGTGTCTACCTTTTTCAAATGTCATGGGCACAGTTTAAGGTCAACCTGAATAGAATCTAGAACTTTTTTAGAAAGATCTTCTCCAAATTTTTCAGCAGAGTTGAATAAACAGATTCATGGCATTTAGATAATAAATGATCTTGGAAGTCTTCTACTCAAGGCACAAACTTTTTATTGTATTACTTAAGAGAAACCCCTATATTTTTTAAATACCACAAATCTCAAAGCAGGAAAACACCTAAGTCTAATTTGGAGCTTTATTTTTATTACAAATTTGGGATTTATTCATGTAAGATGTGAGAGACAAGAGATAGAAAAGGAAATGGGTTAAGGGAGGGAGGGAGGGAGGAGGCAGATTTATGGTTACAAACTGTGAAGTTCTCTGAAAATAAAAAAAGAAATCTAGGATGTTAATTTGTGACCAATAAACCTCACTCATTTGATTCCTCACACTGCATAGCTGATTCTGTTTTTCTGTATCAAGTTAGAATGGTATCTTAGATTTTTTTACATCCGCTACTACTAATGAAGCCAATAAAGAAATGTAACTCAGTTTTGACCCCAGGACACATAGTGTTTTATTATGTTCTCATTTTGCTCCATCTTGAAACATTCTCTTCTTTCAGTTTCATAACATCAGGCTTTCTTCCTACTTTTCTGACTTGGTTTGGTTTTTGACGTTTAGCTCTTCTTCATAATTGCATTGTTGTGTTCTGGGCAGGTTTTGTCACTCTTTTCTAGTCTCTTCTTTCCCAGCCTTTTCCATTCCCCATAGCTTCATATTAGTTGCATGCCAAAAATGTAGATTTGTAGGTCTGTGGTCTATATTTCTCCCTGAGCGGCAGGTTGTTTTCTGCTCAGATAGTTTCACATGTCTATTTCAACGGCAATATGTGTAAGCCAAACATATATTATTCCTTTCAAACATATAGTATTCCTTTAATCCTGACTCTCTTCCCCAGAAGCTCTCTCTTTCCCCATCAAAGAGTATTACAGAACATTAATTATTCAATCAGTACTCCCAGATATATTTTTACAAAATGTGCTCTATAGCCATTCAATGAAAAATAAATATTTATTGACTGCTTTCTGTCCTCTTCTTTCCCACTACTGATGTCACAATCTAAATTTTCACCCCATCCCCCTCTTCTTGGATTACGGTAACAAACTCCTATCAAAGATACATATTTACTGTCAATGTGTTTTTTCTGAATAGGGGGTCAGGTTTTCAAAATAGGTTTTCAAAAATGCAAATTCTGACTATTTATATCACTTGTGTCCCTTTCCCTTTGCCTAATTAAAATACTGACTTTCCAAATAAATAGTTGAGGCTTTGCCTGCTTTCACATTTCCATTTTCCTCATTCCCACCACTGAGTCTTTGCTCAGTGGAGCGCTCTTCTTCTTTTCCCTCTCCTCCCGATTCTCCTGCATGCAAGAAACCCTACTGTTCAGTTTAGATCTCAAGTCAACCCTCACTTCCTCTGAGAAGTAATTCCTAACCTCCCTAATGAGGCAATAATCTCATCACACCTTCTTCTCCCTTCTCCTGTTTTCTTCTACTGTAATATCCTATTTTCACATCTATCTCTGTAACCCTTTGAACAATGCTATCTCCCTTCTAGTAAGCAGTCTCCTTAAGTAGGAAGTCTCTCTCTCTTTCACACACATATATGCATACACATACACTTTTCTCACCTTCAGCTCTATGAATACTATCAGAGAATAGACTGTTAAATACTTAGATGAAATAACGAACGGTATCCAGAATGAGTTCATTGATGAATCTAGTATCAATTTGTTCTTAAGATTATTGAACCTCTAAGGTGGAGAACTGTGGGTGTCTTGGTGTTCAGTATTGTGTGGTAACAACTGAAGGGAGTAATCCCATACTTCTAAATCATAAACAATGTTACCTCAATTTTAAAAGAGATTATAAGAACCTAAATGCACTAGGATTTTCTTTAAATGTATATGAATAGGAGATGGTGGTATATGCATTTAATTTAACCAAAAAAACCAGAATATTTCCTGACAAAAATCAAAACTTGTTTTTTTCTAATCCAACTCTTAAAAATACTTTTAACTGTATTTTAAAATAACTCCATTATGAATACAGATATTTCTTGTACCATATATTGAGTCTAAGAATATACTCATTTTGGTCTAGTGGGATTTAGTTTATTCCACCCAAAACAAATTTTCTCCAATTTCAACACAGGAAAAAAAGCATGGATCTTAGTTAGAGGTGCTATCACAATATCTGTATGAATCACTGAATCACAACTATTTGACTAAAAGTCAAATCTCTCTAATAGCTTCTGATTTTATCTCTCAGCTTTCCCTTTTTTTAAAAAAAATTGCATTATAATATTATGTAAGTTTCAGGTATATATCAACACCTGTATATAAACCACATTAATATCTCAACTTAAAATGGTGATGGTAATCTGTCTCCATATCATTGTCCCTTTATCCCAATTTAACCATCTCCATCCAAAAAGCAAGGAAAAAAGTAATCACATGTCATAAGGTTTCATGACATTACTTAAATTCAATTCAACTGTATAATAAAATAATCACTAGCACTCTGGCACCATGATTATTGAAGTCCTGGTTGTTACACATTTGTAAAAATGGAATAGGAAGCATGAGGAAAGGCATATATAGAGAGGAAAAAAATATTTTTTAAAGAAAAAAAAAAAGGTAGTGAACCATCTGGGAGAGAATTTAATCATTAACATCATTTGCTTTACCAGCTCTTAATGATAATATTTGACAGGTTCCACTTCCAAGACTAAGGCCTGTTTCCCCAGGAAGGGAAAGAATGAAAGCACACCCACCTTACTGGGAACCATTTTTTATTTTTCACAAGAGCAGCCCACAAAATGACACCTACTTTCAGTTGATGATAAGGGCTGCAATTGTCTTCCCAAAAGGAAACATTCTTATAGGCACAAATCAAAGGAAAGAAATACAGGAGGGAGAGGTGGGTGGAGAAAATACCTTTTTTTTTTTTAATTTGCATACGCCTAAGATACATAACTCAAAACCATATATTTTTTCTGAGTTTTTACTTTCAAACTTTGAAAGGCAGTACAAATGTTATACATTTGAGAGAACTGTTATAAAACTATAAAATAAATATGTATTTTGTGGTCTTTTCTAAAACCTGCATTTTGAATTACACCTCATGGCAACTGTTTTAGTTATGTCTATGCTACAAGAGACTTATTATTTGATATTATTGCCCACCATAGCATTCATCCAACTGTTTTCATAAACTACTGCTGATTGATTCTACAATTTAAAGAATTTCAAATATGAATGTTTAGTATACTTTTCCCTTTTGAGTGACCAATGAGAGAAAGAGATGCAGAAATTTAAAACAAGCAAAATGGCCTTTTCCCAACACTTGAGAAGAAGGCTCTTAAGTTATCCTTAGATTTATAAGTATTAATAGGAACACATAAGGAAGTTACATTTTTTTTTTTTTATCTACTAAAGCTGAAGTGACATCAGGTAATTATTTTAGATATGTTGATTGACTTCCTTTACCAATTAGATATATAAGCTAATCACTCAATAGTCTACCTGATTTTTTTTCCAGGAGATGAAATTTCAATTAAATCAAGACCAAAAATAAAACTGAAGATATGACTGAGTTCTTAGTAATTAATACATGTTGAGTAGTAAGGTTTTATCTAATATGGGTTTAATGAATTTTCAATTCTTTTTCAAAGTTGTACTTTATATTATTTAATGAAGATAGGCCTGGATGACTAAAGGGACATTTACCTAAAAATGAATTAGATCTCCAATAAAGAAGAGTAAGCAATCACCACTGATATCAGGTTATTATCAGAAACACACGATACCTCCTTGCTGTTACCTATAGCATTTTGATTCTAATCATATATAGTTCATAATGTTTCACACACACAGAAAGCACATACACCACTGTTAATCTGTATATTGGAAGTGGATAGTAATTCTAGTTTTCATTTCCCAGAATTGAATGAATTTTTCTTGCAGGGGTAAAAATATGTGGTTTTAGTGACATGCGCGCATGTGTGTGTGCACACATGCACACACACACACACACTTTTGTCATTTGCAAAAGAGATATCCTCTGGAGCCTCAAATTTTCCCTTCAGCAACACATATTTAACCTCCATTTAGGTCAATGAGAACTACAGACAGGTACAGGGTCTAGGGAGTAGGAATTTTTAGCAGGTAATTGTTATTGAAACAGAGTTTAGAGAGTACCTCACAGAAGATTCAAAGGTGAATTCACCTTAAATCTTTGCTTTGAGTCAAGGATAAAGTAAAAACCTTAAAACACCCTTTAAAAAAAACTTACTTTATAAATAATACTCAGAACTAAGAACAAAATAAGTTTCTAAGAGTCTTCTGCTTCTCATTTCAACCTTGTATACTTTGCATAGTTATACTGAAAAAAATTAAATATTCTACACAAACCAATTTGGTTTCTCTCAATAGATATGGACAAATCTCACTCAGATTAACAGCAGCTTTAAAAGAGCCCACACTGCTGGATCTCATCTAATTTTATTGTATGTGTTTTTGATATTATATGTATTGTTTGTAAATCCAAGAAGGAAAGAAAAGTTTTACTGAAACTCACTGCAGCCTGTTTTTCAACACTTTGTAAATGGATAAAAGAAAACATTCCAAGCTTTTCCTGAGGGAATGGTAGGGCATGCCACAAAATAATAAGAATTGTTTCAGATATTTAACTTATCATTTGATTTATTCATTTATTCTGCAATACTTTTTGAGTATTTTGTCTCACACAATGTATAATGTGCTAGTGATGGAACATTAAGCTAAATAATGTCTGTGCCCTCACTGAGCTTATATTTTTGCAGGAGAAATATGTATCAGGTTGTCACTTGCAAGAGTGACACTTACAAAAGTAATGCACAAATATAAATAGTTGCATGGGGATGATATTCTGAAATGTTAAGTCACATATTTTCTACATATTTTCTTGAGCCCCTTGCATTTTCCTTAATCAATTAATACCTCTTAGGTTTTACCTCTGGGAAAAGAGGCCACAAATTTAAAAAGGGAAAATAAAAGGTTAATCAGATAAATCTATTCTTAGCTTGGTCCTCAGGAAGAAGCAAGGAAATGTACCTCAGGTAAGAGAAAAGGCATACATTAATGAATTAGGATCAAAATATACTTTGAAAGATAAATGACCTAAAAGATGATATTTAGAAAGATTAAAGACTGACTTTGTCCCTAAAACCATTTCCTGCTCCCTGATTCCTTTTCCAACTGGTCAAGCTCGAGGTAAGAACAGAACAGAAATCCCAGACCATGAAGGAAATCAAGTATGGGGGAACCAGTGTTACTTCATGGGGTGTCTGAGTTGTCAGACAGCTGCATGATGAATCCAGAAAGGTGGACCTGAGTCAGCTCAAAGCAGCTTTGGCATTTCATGAAAGAGTAATTCATATCCCAAACTATGGCAAAACACTTCTCAGAGATTCCTATAACTCCAGTAGGCCACAGGAGTGGCAGAAATTTACTGACGGGTACAGAGGAGACTGAGAAAAAAGAGAAAACCATCAGTTCTGAGGGCTTTTGTGCCAAGATTTTTGGCAGTGTGGTGAGCTGTAATGATGACAGGACATGAGACAACTCAGAGATTCTTCTGACCTGGGAGCCCTTGTCTGAGGACTCAAATATGGGTACTTAAATGTAATGCTGCCTTGGGTTATTGTGACTTCATATTCCCTCTCCCTGCATCTATCTCCCCACCCACTTAGAGTCAAAGAACCTGGACACATAACCCACCTTTTCTAAACTCTCAATGTTTATTTTCCAACACTCTTCACATCCCAATTTAAAAAGGTTTGTGCTAGTGGGCGAAGGGGCAGCTTGCCTTTTTACTTTTTAGACAGTCCTCCAATTGTTTTACATATATTCTGAGTTCTCATATGAGAAGGCTTTTGGGATTTAAAAGCTAAATTTTTATTCATTTTAATTTTGCATTTTGATGTGTTATCTCTTCCATGACTTTTCGAGAAATAGTCAATGGTACAAGAAAAAACAGAAATATTAGTTAATATTTCAAAAATTTGGCCCACAATATATTTATTTATGTAGAGTAAAAAACCCATGAATAATAAAAAGTGGGGTAGAGCAAAATTAGTATATGGAAGAATTAAAAGGAAATAAACATTAAAAACATATTTGAAAGTATGCTTTCAAATAAGTGTGTGGGAGGGGGCTATAGTCTTTGATATAACTTGAGTAAACAGAATTGGTTGTATTCACTATGAAGTTATCTGAGGTAGAAAGGAGATGTAGAATAAAATGAATTTAAAATCACTGATTTACTTTTAAGCACAGAAATTTTAAGATGCATATCAGGTTTTTACAGTACTATATGAAGACAATAGTTTAACTGCAATTAACAATATTACTAAATCACAGAACAAATGCTGTTATTTCCAAAATATTCTAAAAACTTCCACGATGAAAAATACTTGTCTCATCCCATTTTGAACCTTCTCCCAGGGACCTTCCTCCAAAGCTCACATAGTGTCTTGGTGACAGGGTTAGGAAAAGAGATCATATGAAGAGTCAGTAATGTTTTACTCACTTTCACTTTACTAAATTCACTTGTTATTTAGGTAGCCACAGAAACAGATGACACAACAAGGAAAAAAACAGATAACCCTGCTAATTGTTCCTTGATAAACTTATTGAAAATCTGTGTGAATACATGACATTTTAAAAAGCAAAATCTTGACCATTCTTAGTTGAATTCTTTTTAAGTATCTTAGAGGAATAATCTGGTAATGCTCTCTTATTTAAACATTAAAATAAGAATATCTGAACTGCTCTTCTTTAGCAACACAGTCCAAAGTCCTCCACCCCCTTTCCCTGATCTCACTTAAAAAAAAAAACAAAAACTATATAACCCTATATAGGTTATGATTTCCTTAACATGCATGTCTCCTTTACCTACAGTCAGGTAGAACCTGGAATCTGGATTTACCCTTCATACTCACTAGTGAAATACTTTCACTTTCCTCTTTCATTTAGATTGCATTTTCTCATGATAAAAATGGATGGTTGTGGCTTGGAAAATGGGAAACTGTAGCAATTGAACTAGAGCAAAGTTGAAGTCAACTCTGAATATTTCAGGACTATTTTTAGTAATTCCATGAGCTTTCCTGACAATGGGTCATTCTAGCCTTACTGCATCCTGTGGTTTAATGTTACATACCCAAAGTCCAAGGGGCAACACAGTCTAACTTTGGGGGTAGTGGTAGAATTTTCCTTTTATTATTATTATCCAATGTCTTCCCAAGCAAGTCTGATTATTTCATAGAGTAGCTCTGGAGTTGAGAGTTCATTAAAGGTATTTGGGAATCTGGTTCTGAGCAGTTCAGCTGCATGTGGTTATTGGATCACATATCCACTCCCCTGCCATGTAGAAGAAAACATCTCAGAATATAACTATTAGTTGGCTTTGTGGTGTTGGGTTAGTGTGCCAGTCTGAGGTTAGAGCAGAGATGGGATCCCAAGCACTGGGCTTTGTATTATATAGTATTGTATTTTTGATGTTGTACTTAAGGGTCAATTACTGTTTCCATTATAAACCCTGTTTTTCAAGGTTTATAGCTCACCAATTTTCATTTTGGTATGCAAGTTTCATGAATATACAGGTTTTAAAAATAGCTTAAATTGGGCAGTGCCATTTTTAGCCATAAAGCAGTAAAATGCACTTTTCATTGGTTTCAGTTTGTTTGGGGAGTCTCCAATCTAAAAGTTTATTCTACCTTAAAATGCAAAAATGTGCATCTTCACACATTTTTATAACAACTTTGTATAGGGAAATGGTGAAAAATGAGCCAGGAGGGGGCTCAAGTGAGACTTCAAGGAAAAAAAAACAAAAACATCTCTGTTCCTGTGGGTAGATTTGTGGGTACATGTCAGTTAATGTCCTTGAAAACAGATAAACTAATCAATCAATGCTCTGAGTATGACCTCTATTTACACCTCCATGTTGTGGAATCAAAGAGCTCCCTGCCCACCAAAGTGTTTGAAATTCTACATAGTCAAAAAAAAAAAAAAAAAAAAGACAGCAATGCTAAGCATAATAACATCACACATTGAGGCCTATTGAAGCATTAAAATGACAAATTTTTTGATCAAGACTTTAAAAGGCAAAGCCACTAACTTATTGGTAGCCTGCAAAAGGAACAAGGATTCCAATGTATGGGTAATTGCCCAGATATGGAAATGTACCCATCCAGGGTCATGCAAGCCTTAAAACTCTTTCCCTAACCATCAGAATTAGAAAATCCCCACTTAAGGGCAAAATTGTTTTCTCTGCCATTCTCAGTATACCAAATCATAAAAGTAAATTTACTCTTTTATTATTATAAGCTACTTTTTAAAATATTTGTCTACTCCAGTTATTTTCACTCTGTCACCAAACTATTGCTCCTCAGTCTATTCTAGTCTAGAGTCTAGAACCACCACCCTGCTTATGCTGTCCAAGCCAAAGATACTAATGACCTGAGGAGATGCTTTTGCTTTTCCCTTTTATCCAAATTTATTTCTATATTTATAATTGCCATCATTTTATAACCTTTGTTTCATAATGACTTTAGTCATTTTTTTTATTCTTTCCCAGCATCCACTTCCCTCCTCTTCATGTGGATATCTTTATTTCCCTCATGAAGAATGGTCTATTGGTGTGGAATTTTGGAAGGAGGTAGGGGTTATTTCCCATTGTAAGAGCTATAGGGAGAGAATCATCTCTTTTCTTCCAAGCACAGAAGGTAGTGAGAGCACAGCTCATGCAACCATCTGGCACAAGCTCCAATCTTTACATAGGGATTGTTAGACATCACATTCATGTCCTGATACTAACAACAGACCCTCCATTCTCATTGCATTATCTTGTTATAGTTTATGCTATCCAATTCACTAAACATCATTTATTCATACTCATTTTCCAAATCTGGTTCTCATTATTATCTTCATTTCTATTACCTCCATATCTTCTTCAATACATTTAGACTATTTTAATTCATTTCCTTCTGTCTATTCTATATAAGGTGCAATTCTTTCTATATAAGGTGCAATGGGTGACTTCAACTCTCACCCATAGATTTTTGGTTCCTAAGCCTATCTCGCCTCCCCAGGTGTCTCCTCTTGCTTTCATTTCTTTATTCAAGCCAAATTCTCCTTTATTATTCTATAAATATGTGCTAACATTATACTATCCAGCAGACAGAAAACAGGTGATTGAATAAGAAACAAGTGATAAGGTTTACCATTTAATGGCATTAACAAATATCTTAGTCTAGTGGATTTCACAGCTGCCATATGATTTTGAATATCTCCACTTGGATAGTTCAGTGATAGTGAATTTATCATCTCACTCTGATATCTACACTCCATATACTTCTCCTGCATTCCATATTCAATGAAAATATCAAATGCTTATGCCAGGAACCTGAGTATCAAACTAACTTTTTTTCAACCAATCTTTAAATCCTATTTATCAACTTTTTCAACATCTCTAGAATCTGCTCAATTCTACTGCTATCATTTACATACCTTCATTCCCCTTCTGGATGAACCTACTATGACTGGGTATTTAAGACAGACTACAGAAGTCCATAGTTACAAATATATAATTCTGTTCTGCATGAGAATAATTTCCCTACTCCTATTTTCTTCTCCCTGCCTTCCTTAACCTTTTTCAAAGGTAAAAAGAAGTGGGCCTAAGAAGACATTCAGATGGAAGGATTTTCTCTCTGGTGACTCAGATATACATAAAAGATAATTAAGGTATAAAGCTTGCTGAACTCTAATGCATACGTCGAAAGATTTATTTTGAGCTGGAAAAGAATAGTTGGAGAAATGGTTTTGAAAACCTTCTAGTGTCAAGTGTTCCACTGAACTCATCATATGGGAGAGGGGCATATATATAGACATACGAATTTAACACAATTACCAACATCAAATTATAAGAGGGTGTTTCAGGGTTCCTACGACCCTTTCATGGATTCTTCAAATCAAAATTGTCTGCATAATAATAAGACATTTTTGCCTTTTTACTCTCATTCTCATATGCCTATATAACAAAGCTTTCTAAAGGCTATATACTATTTAACATGACAACAAACTGAGTAAAGCAGCAGACACGAAAAAGCAGACATAGGAGATTTTCTAAAATATAAACCAGTGCTACTCCTCCAAAGTACTTTTTGTCATGAAAAATGAAGTTATTTTCATGAAAATATATTTATGTTAATAGTAATGGATTTATTCTGATTTTTAATAAATTAACAAACATTTTAAATGCCTATTTTAATTTCTAGTAGAGTAAATGCTATTAAATATATTACATGCAGATACTGACTACACACATTATTTAGTGTGACAGGGTTCTGAGTGCAAAAGGTTTGAGAACTGCGGGCATGTATAGTGAAAAAAAATCATAAGAGGACATACTATCTATCATGTTTTTTTAGAGCAGAAACAAAATCAGTAATGGGTGACAACCATCTGTCAGTCAGTCTTCCAGGACTATATTGCTAAGACAAGGAAAGTATCATATCCAGTACATCCACATAAATGTAGCAGCAAGATTTTGATGAGTGGCTGACGACACTCCTTGAAGGACTGACCCTTTCTTTCTCATATCATCAATCCAAAGAGTATTGTTATTTGATCCTAGCGGAAGGCTACTTTATAGGGTGTCTATATGTCTATAGTATAATACATTTTGGTTGACAGAAGAAGAAAATAGAATCTTTGTGCACTTAACTTTCTCCAATCTGTTTGCAGGTGTCCTGTTTCAGCTCTCAACAGTTGTTGGGAGACATGTCTAGAAGATGTGCAATTGAATTTTGTAAAGAAGCCAACTGATCAATGAATTCTTACCTAAAGTTCACCAGAAAGCATTGTTCATTCTGGTGACCTAAGCTATTACCCATGTAGCAAATTTTTTCCATGAATAGAAGTATTCGACTACTCTCTTATTCAAAGTGACTGTCTCATATTCTGAAAGCACGAATACAAGGTCAGTCCAAGTGTCCTCAGTGTCTTGGGAGAGGATTTTAAGGTTTTTCTTTTTTAATAGACTTTTGCTAAGAGTAGCAAAGGCCCCATAAAAAGAGCAGTTAATGCAACTTGTTTTCTTCATTGCCAAACTTAATATAAATACTTCAACATGAATGTTATTCCCTTCTCTTTTTTTATTTATTTATGAAGCCTATCTTTCCTACAGTTAGGGGGTGATGATATACAAGAGTAATTTCAGAAATGATTACAAGAGGACAATAGTAATATTTTCACTCCCACTAATGTGATTATTTGTAATATAAAATTTCAAAAATAATAACATTATGAATTCAGGGTAATCCTTAATTTGACCTATATTGAATAATTATCATGTAGAGGTGAAATCATAGATAATTGTCAAGGTTTTAGAAGGCGCCAGCTTAAGTAAATGAGATCTCAGATTTTACACTCTGACATACCTTTCATCTTTCCCTCAGGTACCAATTCTGTTTTCTATCCAATTAGCCAGATAACAGCTTTACCTAACTGGTGCTGCCCCTTTTTACTTTAGGTTCTATGCATTTGCCACTTACACGAAGATCATGTTCTATGAGAGGCCACAAAGTGTCTTTTTTAAGCCTTCCTCATTAGCCTGTTCAGGCTGTGCAGAAAACAGCTCAACTACTAGACATTTAACTGGAGTGCAGTCGAATGGGCTCGCTGGCCCCCTCCAGATTCTCGGGTAAAAAGCTCTGTTCATAAGCAGTTTCTGGTTTTTTTTTAAAATGACCCTCAAGAGGTTCCTTCTGGTCCACTTCAGTTCCCCTTTTTGTGTCCCATTGATTTTCCAGACTTTAGGAACCAGTCTTCCATGGCCTGCTTTTCCATTGGCTCTTTCTACTGTATGCTAAAGGGACACATTGTCACTTCTGCAGTGAGATAGCAATATCTTAAGAACTAACACATCATTTATAACAGTACAGTTTACAATAGCATTTCCTGCAAAAAGAAGGTGCCTCTCTCAGAAAGGGAAGAGAATGTCTGCACCCCATTTACTCTCAAAACTACAAGCAACACCCTTGTTTCTTGTCAATAAAAAGGAAGATAGAATAGAGTAGCAATCACAATGCATAAATGATATTATTTGTCCCCAGAGTGCATGTCAAACAGTAATTCACTCAGAGAGTGCACATGAATTATGAATGGCAAAAATCACAGGGAGGAGACTTCTGTGCAGATTCACTTCCCACTGCTGGTCCATGAGCATTTAAAGCCAGAGAAGGAACATAAACTATGTGATGAGAATGCAAAGGTATACAATTTTATTTTTGATATCTTTCCTGCTCTAAATCTTCTTTTAAACAAATAGGGACACCAGAGAATCTGTGAATCTGAAAATATAAAATTGATTAAATTTCAATATTGAACAAGGTAATCAGTATAAACTCTTTTAAAAAAAAAGGAAAGAAATAACTCATGTGAATGGTGGGGTTTTCAAATAGGCCTTCTCAGCCTCACCCAACCCTAAAATATCACAAAAATAAAGGAAGAACAACAGAAATTCGTGGGTCCTAAACTACACACAAAAGTGGAAAACTGAAATATAAGCCCACAGAAAACTCAGACAGTTACATTGCATTTGGTAATGTAATGGTGTGTGCACAAAAGAACTCTGCTTTGACCTGAAACTCAGGGGCAAACCCATTATTGTTTCTGTTGCTGAGAAAAAAAAAAAAGAGTATTCTTGCAGTAATATAACATATTTTTATATTGTCCAGTTCTTTTTAAGGCTCTGTGATAAAAAATTGTAGTCATTTTCCAAAGAAAAGTCACGGAATGATCAGATCATAAGTTCTATAAATAAAAACATGCCAGAGATCTTTAGTCTTGTCTCAGAAAACAACAGTTTTCATGTGTCCTATTTTCTTACTTTTTCCTCCAGCATTTTCCTTGAGGTTCTTTTGAACTACATAGTCAGGGGGAACTGGGAGGGTAAGTGGGAAAGAAATACTTTCCTCTTACAGAAAAAAATAATTGTATAGAAGAGTTTCTTCCACTCACACACACACACCTCACCCCAAAAGGCAGTTTGATTGACCTGAAACAGAATTATTATCATGAAATGTGTGTTCTGAGAAAAGAGGAAAAAATATAAAAGCAAAGACCCATCTGAATGATCCTAGTTAAGGGCCTTACCAAGGAGACAGCTTAAGTTGTCTTTGGAAACTGGTGAATCGCCCTGCTTGGCTGAGTTTGAATTGAATGTTCCCGAAGTAACATTTCACAAATAGGGATACCCTTCCATTTCACACTGCTCTTTCCCAAAATAGAAGAGCCATTTAGCAATATTTCATATCAAGACAATTACATTGTAGAATTATTGTAGTCTTAGTGCTTCATTAAAATTAAAAAAAAAAGTTAAACCCATGTTTTGTTGAACACAAGAAATGAATAGTAAATATTGATTTAGAATGAATGCAAACATTTCTCTAGGAGTGGATAATTACTGCCTTTCTATGCAAAACACTTATATTTGAAGAAGCACTTCACTTACTTTGCCATGCGGTATACATTCTTTAGTACATTTTAAATTATATGTTGTCCTGGACAGTGTCTGCTCTATAATTTCTTGTGTCTCTACACCAGAGTCACTATGTAATTTTAAACTACAAAGTTTCTGCCAATTAGGAGAATAGGCTTAACTCTTTCTCTTTACTGGGTTCACCATAGCACTGATGAGCTCAGACCTGGAGTAACTTGTTCTCTGCTTTTAGCTAGCATAATGCCACCAGTAAGTGACCACAGATTTATAAAACAAAGACTAAATGGAACGTAGAATTTATGTACATAAGCCAGTTAACAGCACATCTCAACAACATGAACTAAATAATTAACATCAGAAATTTTAAATGAATCATGAGTGGTTTGAATACTTGTAATAGAAAAGGTCTAGTTAAATTAAGGACCATCATACTTGAGAATATAGCTTCTGTCAAAACCTCTGTCACAATTTTCTTCCTCAGCCAAGATGTTTGCAACATAGTGCTATTGAAAGGATGTGGAGGAACATATTTAAATCATTTCAATACTGCCTTTATTGGTGGTGATGCAATCAAAAGTTGATGTTAGAATGTTGTAATTGGGTTCCTAAATATAGGAATATTGATACAAAATTATGAAAGATCACATGTATCACAATATTCATGACTTTATCGGTATGTGGTCCATCATTAAAGTACTAAAAATACTTGAAAATTAATCTCCTATTAGAAAGATTAAAGTAGCCTCTATTCTGTTTCTATGAAGTCAGTACTTTCATAAAAAAACAATTCCCCACATAAATGATATTTTATAGTCTTTGGTTTCCTTTGACATAATTCACTTAGTGTAAATGCCCTTAAAATGGTGGTTTCCAGGGGCCAAGGGGAGGGGAAATGAGGACTATTGGTGAAAGCATAGAGATTTTTAGTTACAAGAAATTCTGAGGTTCTAATATACAGCATGGCAACTATTGTTAATAAGATACTATCAGCTGATTGGAAAATACTGTGAGTAGATCTTAGGCAATCTCTCTGCACACACAATTAACAATGTGCAATGATGCACATGTTAACTAACTTGATATATACTTATCAAAGCATAATACTGTATATTTTAAATATATACAATCATATTTGTCAAATATTCTCTAATAAAGTTGGAAAGATAAAAATGAGTAATTTTTAAAAGCAAAAGATTAAAGTGTATGAAAAATTAACAGAGTGTTACGAGTTGGCGTCAAGTTACTCTGAGATAAACAAGGCTAAGGGATTAAGTATGTGACTATAGCCCTATGTCTTGCTTCCATAGAATTCTCACATTTATATCATATGTGATATAGTTTCATTTATTCTCCCTGGTTTCAAATTGCAAGTGAACACCTACTTCTGAATATGCTAGAGTTTGCAAAATAAGAAATATAAAATACAAGAGGAACAATGACATTTCAGTGATTATAGTCACAGCAACCACACTTATACAATCAAGGTACCTGCTTTTGCAGTATCTTGTGGCATTCACCAAGCTCCCTAATATATATACCTTCTCCTATTATTAGTTTATTTAAAGCCAACTTGCTAGCTCACAAGAACTGTCAGGGGATTTCATTAAAAATACAGTTCTCAAGACCTTATTCCAGAGAATCTGACATGATGAATTTGGAACAGGGCCCAGGAAACTTGTTTTAATGTTCCAGCTAATTTTTTTTATTTAGTCTGGCATGTGTGGTTCTAGACCTTCATCTAACTTTCCTCAAAACTCAATGTTATTTTTAATTTTTGTGACCAAAATTTTCACTAGTGGAACTTAAAGGGAAAGGGGAAAGTCTATTCTCCAGTCTTTTAAGTGAGAAAGAGCCTCCCCTAAATGTCTCAGTATTAAAGGAAAACACAACCAGAATTGATTTTAAGTAATAACAAAGTAACCTAATTAACACCAGACCTGTTCTATGATGAAGGCTTGAGAGACGTGTGTTTTAAAGAACAGGAAACTGTGAGTTACTCAAGTACCTATGAATAGGCAGTGGGAACAATAAGTGGACACAGAACTGAGAAGACCAGACAGAAAAATTGATGTTCCTCCATCACAAATAAGGCTAAGTTTTGCTCTTTGGACCACATGGATACTGATGATGTTAAAGTTTAAAAATGCAAATAACAAATTAATACATATGCAGCAATTATGAATAGCAAAACTGGTGAATTCACCAGCACATAGAAAACTCTTAAATGCCAGACTCAGTTGCAACTATGGGAATCATCCAAACGTGATTATATAACTGCAATTGGTATCCATAGGTGTTTTGGAAGAGAAGGTAGCATATAACCTAGGTGATGTCAATAGTAATATAAATGGCAATAACCAACACTAAGCCACACAAATAGCAAATTAAAATCATGAAAATAAAAAAAATGGGCATGTTAGCATGTTTGACTGTCTGTTGTCCCTCCACATCCCTAACCAGTTCAATCAGTGAATTTTGTAGGAATGTTTGTCTTCTTTAGTGTATTTGTTAGCAGCATAGGCAACATGCCAGAGTTCTAACTAAAATAAGAAACCCTAGAACAGGATCTAAAATGCTGCCATAACTCCACTCATTCACTGGCTTTAAAAACTAACTTATTTTGTCTAATCTAAGAGACTGTTGACTTCCCAATTCTCTGAATGTTAAAACATGAAAAAATAAACACGCATCCTAGAATCTATAATGTGGAAATTCAAAATAAAAAAAATAAATAGAAGCCTCTTGAAGCTTTAAAGGTGCTTATGTATATTTAAAAACAAAACAAACAAATAAACAAACAAAAAACAACAACCAAAGATTCTTCAACAAAGGCCTGACATGGTTAACCACCAAGTTGGTCTCTAGGGCTATGGTGCTATGTAGGAATGATGGTTGTTTAGCTACTTTTTTGGGAAAAAAAACAAAACAAAACATTTCTTTATGCATCTAAGAACTGGGGTATGGGCCAGAGGGGTGGGGGGAGGGAGGGGGAGGGAGGGCGGGGAGCGGATTCACCAGAAACAGAGTGGGGAACAAAACAAGCAGTTTTACTGAAATATACTGCAGAGGGGAACAGTGGGTGAGAGAGGAGAGGTCTGCTGTGCCGTATGGGTTAGCTTCCTGGCCGGGAATCGAACTTTGTACTACAGTGGCTGCAGATAGCTTCATTGTGCGGAGACTTAACCCGTTATGCCACCAGGGAGACCATTAGCCACTTTTTGATAGCAAAAGAAGCTTGCTTTCTCAGATGATATTGTGATAGACAATGGGTTAAGGGCAGCTCTCACAGCAGATTTTAGAGCATCTAGTTTGGGGGACTGTGAAAACCTCTTATAACCAAAGGAAAAAGATTCTGCTACTCTCACCTCCAGAATATAGTATATGTTAACAATTCTTGAGCACTATAAGTTGTTTCTTCTCCTCTTTTCTAAACGACATTCTTACTGAATTTGACTCCTTTTTCCTTTCCCATACCCATGCAGGAAAAATTGAAAATAACCATTTAGCACTGGATGAGTGGCCCATGAAATTTTCCCATCTGTGTCATACTATAGGCAAATAACCTTTCAAATCTCCTAAACTCAGTCCTGTGATGCTTTTATAGAGTAAAGTTTGGGTTTGTATATCTTTTGGGAAGGCTGACTGTATTGATGGTATAGAGAGGTATATATCAGAGAAATTATTTTAGGGAAAAACATTACAAAAGTGTTCATATATTAAAAAGAATATTTGTAGATAAAAATGAGTCACAAGTAGTAACCTATAATTGTATTCCCTTGCAGATATTTGGGAGAGAAATCTAGCCTTTATTATAGGAATTATCTTTGTACCATATCATATAATATTCTCCAGAAATGCTAGCTGTATGATCAACTGCATTGGAAGACCTATTTGCCATTATGTCAAGACAGAATGCCTGATACTTACACACCATAAAAGAAAGTAAATCCTGGTGAGCAAAGGGAGAGAGTGAAAAATGTGTGTATACCGGTTAGAACAACTATTCTCAAAGAAGTCAAGAAACAGAAAGTGTTCAGTGCATTGGTGGAGAAAAATTCTTGTATAATCAGGTACAATGTAAATTGGGGCAGCCAATATGGAAAACAAAAAATTAAAAATAGAACTACCATAGGATCCAGCAAGTCCACTTCTGTGTACTTATCCAAAAACTATGAAAACACTAATTCAAAAAGATATATGCACCTCTGTGGTTAATGTAACACTATTCACAACAGCAAAGATATAGAAACAAGTTAAATGACAGATAACTGAATTTTAAAATGCAGTATATACACACAATAAAATACTACTCAGCCATAAAAAATATGAACAATTTCATTTGCAACAAAATGGATGGAATTTGAGGGGACTATGCTAAGTGAAAAAAATCACAAGAAGAAAGATAAATACCATATGACTTCATTCATAAGTGGAATATAAAGAAACAAAGCTATGGAACAAATAAAGTGAAAACAAATGTTTAGATCTGACAGCACAATGGTGGTTACTACAGGGGAAAGAGATGAGGAATGGAATAAGAGGTCTTTTGGCTATTGGTGAATGGTAACTAGACATTTGTGGAACGATATGTATGGTATTCCTGGTGTGAAAGTAAATATCTGAAATATTTACAGTGCTGTAAATCAGTATTACTTCAATGAAAAAAAGTGAGGGATAGAGTGTATTTTGGTGAGGAAGAGGAGAGAGGAGAAGTAATGAGTTGACAGAATTCTTAGAAACAAGAAAAACTATAAAAAAGTTTGAGTTGGTTTTCTGTCACTGTCAATTGATAGAGGCCTCATTAATACAGAATGAATTGACTTTTGATTCAAATTTCACAAGAGTTTTGCAAAGGTGGGGTCAAATAAGAGAACCTTTATTGATTCACTGTCATAAAGCCATTGAGAGTAGAAAGAGAAAGTAGATTTCCTATCTTACCTCCACAGAGAAACCAAATCTAAATTTACCAAAATACACAACCAGGAAATACCCTGCTCATGAGGTCAATACCTAACAACCACAATAAGTTACACTTATTGAATTCTTATTATGTGCCAATCATTACAAACCATTAATGATAATTTTGTATTAGCTACTTCTTTCCCCTCAACAACCAACAAAGTAGTCCAGCTTACTTACTTCACATACAGATGAGAAACTGAGGCATAGAGAAGATGAGTATTTTGCACGAGATCACAGTTGGTTGAGACAGGAACTCAGGCTGCCTTTACTCATCCAGTTCCTTAACCACCAAGTTCAACTTGGGACATGTATGGCACCTTCCCAAGTACCAATGGAATTCTTTTATTTATCTCATATCCAGTCCAGAATGAAAGAAAAAAACATGACTTTGCTCAGCAAACACTACCAGTAACATTGCTACCTTGCTACTATTTAGCAAATGTCTTTCATTTAATAAGATGGTGAGACCACTCTATATGTAAACATTAGACAACATTTTCCAATCAGCATAAATCCAACCAGAAATATACCCAATAAAATGAATATTAGGAGAGGTGGAATATAGTATTATTAACTCCACTTCCAGATTTACTACAGAACCCGATGAATTGTAGTTCAGTGTTATACACCAGAAAAAATCTAATTTACTTGCTGTTACTCCAGCACTGATGTCAAACTTACCCTACTTCAGTCTTGTGGAACGCCTTTCCAAAAGCTGAATGTTGAAAGGAATGTTACTTCTGCAAACAGCATTCTTAAGGTCAAAGGGTAAAGTGTCACAGTTATGGAGAAAGTTGTGTATTTACCAGGAAAATATTCATCAGCTGGTGAATTCACCAGTTGGTCACTCACTTTGCTCTTGGCTATTTGGACATATTTAAATATGTATTAAAATACCCATGAGATCTCTAATCTTAATTATATAGCTTGACAAAAAAAATGTTCAGAGAAAGTTATTTTCAGGTATAAAATTAGAAGCTCCTTTTAACTCCTTTGCCTCATGTTTTACATAAGGGTAAGGGCAAAGAAATCAAATGATAGTAATACCAGAAACTACAGATTAAAAATGAAAAGTAAGCCAGCTACATGCCAGTTTCTTCCTACAAGTTCCAGTGGAGACCAAAATCAACGAGACTGAAAGAACATGGAGTGTGGAGGGGAAATCTCCCAGGATAATCAAGGCATATATTTCCAAGTCTATTTCCCCCCACAGAACTGTTTTGTTTTCTCACATCAATAAGCCAGAATAAAATGTGGATCCCATGATCAAGCTGGCAGAAGCCATGCTCCCTACCTGGATGCTCGCAAATTGTAAATCACAACTTTACAAGGATTTAACTTTTCCCTTTCCAAAATAATCAAATGTTGTGGTGAGGGGGCCACTAATCATGACAAAAAATATACTGCAAATTCTTTCTTTTGGTGCCAAGTCCAATAAGTTCTCTGAGTGAAATTAGATGCACGATCTTATTCCAAACCACAGCTTCCCTTGGGGATGTGCAAATCTCAAGTGGGGGCTGAAAGGCCAGTTGTATCAAAGCCCAGGGTTACACCCATTTTTTTCTTTCCTTTTTTAACTACTGCCTGTAGTATAAATGTCTTAGGCCCTTCTACTTTCCAGTCAAATCAGCACTTCATACTTTCTACATTCTGTCTCTAAAAAAGGGGGCCAGTTAGTTTCTCACAGTTTTTGTTTATTTTAAGAGATTCTCTGCTGAATTCTAGGGAAAGAGAGGAAGAGAGGTGCAGACAGAAGGGGGTGAGAGAGAGGAAGGGAATGAAATATATTATATTGTGAGCAATTAATTACTGGCTCCATCTCTTAGATCTGCAATATCACAGAATTAGAGATGGAAAGACCCATTAGGTCATCCCATGGTGCCTGTGCCAACAAAACACTCTTCCCTACGATGGATGATCTCTTCTGAGGCATTAATATTTTTAAATAGTAGCCAATGATAACGTTGTTCCATTCTGTTTCTTTGTTCCATCCAGTCTAGTATTCCAGTGCCATATTCTAATACCATTTCTAAGGATGGCTATAGGATGGCTTCTCAAAGGACACTATGACTGCCCATGAAGAATGAAAATATGTGTGCCTTCTAACAAAACATTGTTTCACAAGTTTAGCAAGGAAGCATCCATAAAAACAAATTTTAACAAGTCAATATTTAGTCCCAGGGTAGGAAATGTTACATGTAACACAATTTTACAGACATATTCTATATAGCTCATAAATTATACCACAAATATAACTGTGAGTGTGCATATATATTCTCATAAAGTACTTACAAATATTCATCATTACCCCAGAGTGTTTGTTTCCTAAAAGTTGTGGCAAATGCTGCATAACCAAAACGTGATCCAAACTATTTAGGGTTATGTTTTTTACAATTTTTTCTTATCTTTCCTAAGTCATACATTTTAAATGTCAACTTGCATAGAGAAATATTTAATTTCAGGAATGCTTCTCAATTGGGAAACACTTTAACTCTATTTCTTGGAGTTTTTGTTTTGTTTTGTTTTTTTTGTTCTTTGTTCTTACACTAAGGACATGGAATATTTTGGTTAATATTTTATGTGCCAAGTATGAGATCCCAAAGTTTTAGACTACCAGTCTCATCCCTCAGGGGGAAAAAAAAGTACACTTAGAAGACCTAACTTGAGGAATGAACACCTCCTATATTCTTGAATGACTATCATGTAATCCATTGCCCTGGACATTAAATGCAGAAGATCAAAGCGTGACTATTTTTTGAAAGCATACCATTCAGGCACCAAATACATTTTATTTATTTTCCTTAATGTACTAAAGATCAGTGAAGGTAGTTTTTAACAAATATGGTAATTTTAAGGAGGGGAAGAGATTATGGCAACAAGAAGGTAACAGAAACAATACAAATAAAGGAGCAGAGATTAAGTACAACACTAATAATCTTTATAAAGATCTTTATTAAAAACAAGGATGTTCATGAAATTAGTGATGGATTGTTTATATGATACTCTTCAAGAAAAAGAGCCTTATTTACTGTCACAGTGTATGTAATAGAGGGATTTAATACACTCTATGCAGATTAAAGACTAGAATTCTACTGGGGAAATTTAAAGGAAGTGTGTCTGGGCTCCAAAACTCATCAGATTCTTCCTCACTCTTGTTGGAAGCCATTGAAGTTATTTTTAATTCTGCTAGGGCTCTTCTCATGGCTGGTTCTTAGAAACCCTCCCTCCACTCAAAGAGGCTTCGTTGACACTGTAACAAAAGAGGGTCCCTCCTTAAAACTCATACAGAACCCTGCCAATTAAGTTCATCCCTCTAAAAAGAAACATTGATGGTTTTGTTCATTTCTTTAACAGGTTACTTTAGGAGCAGCCAAAGTGTTGGCATTGAGAAGTTGACCTCTAAAACCAGTACCCCTAACTAAATACCCTGGTCCAGCACTTACTATCTGCTTCTCTTTGACAAGTTACTTGCATACTCTTCCTTATTTGTAAATGGGGAAAAGTTTCTATTTCATAGTCTTGGTTAGAAGGGTAAATGGTTTAATACATGTAAAGCATATGATAACTAATATGTAGTCTGCTTCCAATAAATATTCAGTGTTTTGTTGCATTATATTCTTTTATGTTTCAGAGTCTAGCTTAATGTCTGGCATATGACTGGTACTCAATAAATGTGTATTAAAGAAATGAAAGAATGAATATTCTGAAGAATGTTCCGAGGGGTAACTTCTAGTAATCGGAGAGGTTTTTTGAGGCTATATTTCCCTGTCAGTCAATAGAACTGCTGAAATAACTCACAGAATTGTTTTAGAAGTCATTCTATAATATAGTTAACTAGTTAACCAAATAGGTCTCTTCCAACTGGAAGATTCTAATGTTGATCTAAGGTAATGTTTGCACCAGTTTCTTTCTTTGGGTCCTAGTTTTCCAAAGATTAAAAAAAAAAAAAAGATTTTAACTATAGAATTTCTAGGGTCCAACCTATCTAATATTCTATTATCCTGTAGGCGACCAGTTGATTTGTTATGATATATTTCCTACAACAATTGCCATAGGAGAGTTTTTAATTTTGGAATTTAAGTAACTTAATTCAAATAACATGAAGGGGCAGGAATCCCTGACAACAGGTGACTGTGAAGCAGTCATTGTTACTGAGTGACAGGAATATAAACAGTCCCTGTCCTACACTGTCTCTTTTCACTACTGTGTACTCCTTCACTTCCCACCTTCCCCACCAAGACAGCCTTGCATTGTGCAGTCACAAAGTAGAGGAATTCCACCCCCACAACACTTCAGAAATCAGATACAGAAAGTCCCTCTTAGGTCATACAAGCCACACACCTTCCAGTGAGAGAGCACCTTCTTCACCTGGCATTTCATATCTACTTCTGGCTCCAAAATATGGCCTTGCTCAGTGGTTCTTGTATATTGCTAGAATATCAGTTTAAAAGCATTATGGGACCCTTTGAAAATAAAGATTCCACATAAAGTTATAGTGCTATTTTTGTCATTAAAAACTCTTTTTTCTCTTCTGTTAATCTTCCTGGCAATAGTCACAAGACGATGTCTCAAAGAAGAAATTGTTATAGTAAGCCTTAGACCTGATTTTTATCAAAGGTGATAGTTAGCCATTTAGAACATGGCTGATGGATGCCCAATTGCCCTGTATAGATGTACAATTAAAAAAAATTGTAAACAATTAAAATATTATTTAAAATATTACACGTTAATTACTGCTAATACATTTGCCCACATTTTCCACATGTTAAAGTATATATTTATTGTCACTGTAAGTTCTGTTTATTTTTAATTGTACAACAATGTTTTATTGCCTTTAAATATGAAGACATAGCTGTTAATTTGCTAAACATTCAACATTTTAAAAATCTGTTTGCTTGTTTTATTATGCTGAACACACAAATCCAACTTAATATTACTTCAGGTGACTAAAAAGGACAACTGAGTAGAACAATATCAATGGAGATTCAACACAAATCCTTGGCTACCATCCAGACACACCTCTGGCTCAAGGACAATTTCATTATTTCTTTGTTTGAAAGAGAACACAGGGGTGGGAAACAAAGTCCTATATGACAAAGTAAGTAGCGCTTTGCATGCTACAATGCCTCACTTCTCATAAGAACTTAAGGTAAAGAGCCAAGGATAATATGTATTTTTTGTCATATATGCAAACAAAATTAGCATCATCACACCCATTTCACAGAGATGAAATCCTCATTGTGGAAAGGGTAAAAAGCATTGAAATCATGTTCCAAGTCCTAAATCAGAGTCACAGTTACAAAACTCTTATTTTCTTAATGAACCACCGATGTTAGGAGCTAGAAAAGTATACCATAAAATAATAATGAGTCTCTGAAGTGGGAGACTGTTTCCTCCACCTGAAACGACGTTGAAAAGAAGGATCACTAAGAATGGCACTAAATTTAATATAGTCTTTAAAATTTTCTGTTATTTCAGATAAGTCAGTAGGTTGTTCCCTAAACCATGTAGATTTTACAGTTTCCTCATTTAACAAAGGCTACTTTTCATATCAGAAAACTCTGGATAAATGCTTTCAACTCTGACGCAGCTTAATAATGTGAAGAAACCCAACTGTGGGACAGAATTTAGAGTAAACTTCAACTTCCAAAATTTTCCAAAATAACAGAGCCCAGTGAGAGCTAGATACATATACACACAACTTAGAAATTTCTAGTATAAATTATTTTTTTATAAAAATAGAATAGGTATTCAATATAACAAACAAAAAAAGGGGGGCTCAAGGAATAAAAATTGTTGAAAAGAACATTGGGAACATCATTTTTGGATTCATTAAAAACATAGACTCAGTATAGACTAACAAAGAATTTTAAGGTTATATTTAATAAAAGTCCATATCAATGACAAACTGAAAACCATAAAAGGTTCAGCAGTTAAAAACCATGACAGTAGGGGCCTCCCTGGTGGCGCAGTGGGTTAAACAACACACTATGAAGCAAACTGCAGCCACTGCAACATGAGTTCAATCCCTGCCACCACCAGGGAGGGGACCCACATGGTGTAGCAGACCTCTCCTGCCTCGCCCGCTGCTCCCCTCAGCAGTGTGTTTAGTGTGTTTCACTCAGTCTGCCTGTTCTGTTCCTGGCTCTGTGTCTGGTGAATCCTCTCACCTCCCTGGACTCTGGCCTGTACCCCAGCTCTTATATGTGCATAAAAAAAATAAAATCTTAAAAAAAATAAAAAACCGTGACAGTAAATAAGTGAACCAGTGTGGATGGATGTCAAAATTTCCCTAAAAGGCAGTATTCCTTACAGGAATGCAATCATTGAAGGCAACATAGAAACACCTACCTATGCCATATTCCTACTGAGTTTTCTCCACTTAACACATCTGCCCATTTAAACACAGACACCATCTTAAAGTGGAAATATTATTAATATAAAACTTTTGAATTTTAGAGAACATTTAGGGGACTTCTTAGAGAGGGTCAATAAGTCTCATTTGAGTGATGAGGACCACAGGAGGGCTGCTTGGTCACTGCTCTGAGAATCTAGAGGCCTCACAATGGCTCAACAGGAAGAGTCTGTAATCAGCTATTGATGCCTATGATGGCCATGGAAGGAGTGATTCTAAGACACCTACCACTTCATTTTTTCTGATTCAGGCCAACCTTCTTAACTTATAACTGAGAAATCTGAGGCACAGAGGCTGACTGGAGATCAGGCTGACTGAGAAAAAGTTTGAAGTAACTTAAGGGTAGAGAGATACTTGGTAATTTTTTGTAGAATATTTTCTAGATGTCCAGTTTTTTGTTCTTTTCATCATTGCACTCAAAATACTGATGATTTACAATGAGAAAATAGATTTATTAAATTAATAAAGAGCTTTATGCTCAGATATAGTCTTTAATCTTTTCAAGCCCCTGATATCTATCTTTCTGAATATCTGCAAAGAAAACTAATTCTTAGTAATATTTATCTCCCTACCACATTTAATACAATAAGTGCACTGTTTTTTCCTATATCCCATCTCTAAGCTTTCTTCCTCTTGTTGTAAGGAGTTTATAAATCTAACTGACTTAATCCCATTCAGTATGGTACTAAAACTAGTAATGAAGTGTAGAGACACCATTAATATACCCACTTCCTCTAAAATGCACACCAAAGTGCCCCTGAGTAATCTCAAATTACTAGTCATATTTCCTTGAAGGTTACAGCAAAAGTATGGAATATTCATTGGCCCAACACTTATCTTCTATAACCATGCCCAACAGAGATTCACTTTTCAGAAATCCAAATGAAATATTCTGTGTAACCGAATAGTTGCTGTGATGATACAACTGGCTATCTAACATCTATGACACCATAAAATAATCCAGAATTAATAGTCTCTACTTTAATTTCCCTGAACTATCAGGCTTCTTCCACCTTGTACACAGGTATTTTTATTCCTAAACACACAAAAGTCTCCTCTTAAGGGAACACTCAAAAACCACAAAGATGGTTTCTAATGGAAGTGCCTCACGCATACATGGATTCTTCCACCAAATTTTTCAAAATTATCTTACTAAGTGTTCATCGGGAAATCATGGCAAGACTCTATTTTGTGCAGCTTCTGAAATCCTTTAACACAGACTATTAAAAAAAAAATAGCAAGGGCTAAGGTAATCATAGGACATATTTTATGACTTTTACTGCTTTGCCTCTCCAGCTGCCCATCGAAGAGATATTTTGGCTCAGGTTTACCTATCATGGCAGCATGAGCCCATGGGGACCCATGGAAGGTTGTAATGAGGGGCTCCATTAACCAGTTTCATTATTTCAGAAGGCCTGAGGGAATAACACACTCACCAATAATAAGGCTGCTAAAGCTAGAGTGTCAAATTACTTTGCTTTGGGGCAAAATCTTATCAATTTCATATGAAAACTCTTATTACCTCATGCTGATCAGCGTCTCTGATTGGCAACAATGTATGTGTTTGATTAATAAAGTGTGAAATAAAAACAAATGAATTGTTCTGTTTGAACATTAACATTTCTCAAAATCGAAAGTTTCAGGCATGGAAGATAATCAGAGAAGACTAATTTACATTTAGGACTTAATGTCAATCTATTATCTTTAATAATAATGGTGATGGCATTGCAATGGCTAAAATTTACTAAGTACCAAGCACTGTTCCAAGCTTTACAAATATACTAATTAATTCCATTATCAAAACAAATTAAGTAGGTGCAATTATTAGTCTGAAGTAGTATTTTAAAATGTAAAGTGAGATAACTGAGATAGAGGGCCCTCAAATGGCATGCCCAAGGTCATAAAGGTAGTAAATTCTGAAGCAAGAATTTGAACCCAAGCAGTAAGGACATAGACAGTTGTTCTCAATTCTATGCATTTAATTTGTCCTTTCAGGAAATATTCTGGTTAGGGTCGCATATTTAGTGATAACAAACAACATAATTTGGTGGGTTTCCCATTAGTAAAATTAGGGATAGTGATAGCAGTTTCTGGAAGAGTTGTTTATAAGACTTAATAATTTATTCTTTTTCATAAGTTTTAGACCAATACTCGGCACAAGATAAGCTATGTTAGGTATTTGCCAGTGTTCCCCTTAAGCACAAATCAAAATTGTAAGGCCAGGTTCTCTCCTCTGGTGAAAATGGGGAACAAACTAACTTCAAAAACAACTTTGCAGGGACCCCACTGGTGGCCTAAAGGGTTCAGTCTCATCACAATGAAGATATCTGTAGTCACTGCAGCATGAAGTCAATTCCCAGCCAGGGAGCTAACCCACATGGCACAGCAGACCTCTCCTGTCTCACCTACTGCTCCTCTCAGCAGTGTATTTCAGTCAATCCGCCTGTTCTACTCCCCACTGTCTCTAGTGAATACTCTCACTACCCTCCCCACACACACACCTCTGGCCTATACCTCAGTTCTTAGATGGATAAATTAAGTCTTAAAAAAAATAAATTTGGATTTGTCTATCAGTATACAATTGTTGCCTGAAAACAAATCACTAAGGAATCACATTGGTAAGAGCTCAGTGTAAACACTTTGCAAACAGGGAAGGGAAAAGAAAGGAATAGAGTATCTACAGCTGGAGAAGAGGTGCAAGAAACCACAGATCAGAGCACTGCCAGGGACCACTACTGAGTTTTTGTTTCTTCCCTTCCCTAACAAAAACTCCTTTGAGGGGCCTCTCTGGTGGCACAACAGGTTGAGCACCTCACTGTGAAGCATCTGCGACACAGCAGCATGAGTTCGAACCCCAGCCAGGGAGGGGACCCACATGGTGCAGCAGACCTCTCCTGCCTCACCCGCTGCTCCCCTCAGCAGTGTACTTATGTCAGTCTGCCTGTTCTGTTCCCCACTCTGTCTCTGGTGACTCCTCTCACCTCCCGGGACTCTGGCCTGTACCCCAGCTCTTGTATGTATAAATAAATCAATATTAAAAAAAAACAAACTCCTTTGAAACTGGCAATTTACTAGTAAATCTGTATGCATAGAAACAAACTTTTAATCTACACATCCACCATGTGATCTATAGCTTCCTGGGACTAGCCTATCATAGCATATTATTATTCAGTTTTAATAAAACTCCATCCTTTGAAGCTCTGTTGTGGAGAAGAGTAATTCCACGACAGCTTTGAAGTATATTCCCTTAAATAAAGTAAAAAAAAAAAAAAAAAAGTCATTGTTTATTTCACTACTATTTAGGAGTTAATGAGAGATTTGCACCTGTACAGCTGTTGTGGACTGAAACTAGCTCTCGGAGTGAATGTGTTTTCTGCTAGAGACAGTTGTAAATGCCTTGAGTAAAAACACTGAGGACTGCTAATGGATAGGTTTATTTTAAAGCATGCCATCTGCTATCAATCATAGAGAAGTATAGGAAGCAAGTTTGGCTGGGCTCCCTTCTTGTGAGCCTGATAAAGACAGGGCTGCAGGACTCGGGAACATTGAGTCCTCAAGAGAATAAAACATCAAACCTACTCAGCAGCTCCACTAACAATAATAAAAATGCCTCTGCCTAAAGGTGACATTCTGAATTTACGATTATTTGTGTCTATAAAGTGTATTCTTTGGCTCCTGACTCATTCTGACTGTCTCACTCTGAGAACAATACATTAAGCCTGCCTGGAGTAAATGGAAATCCTATCCTTTTATTAAACCAGCAGCCAGTACCTGAGACGATCTAATGCCCTGTAGGATCACAGGAAGATTTTCAGCTTTGTTCTATTCCTTTTTGAAGATTTTTTGTAAGAAAAATGACAAATGAAATCTATGATAATGCACTAAAATACATAAATAATATAGGCAAGTTTATGTTTCCTAAAAGACAAAATAAAATAAAGGATTGAATTGGAACTAATCCTACTATTCTTCTACCATGTGCCCATTACAATGCTGTGGGAAAATTACATATTAGAAATGTATTACGGTGAAATTTAGAACCAGTTGCTCAGAATTGTTATGATTTTTATGCCGTATGGACCAAGCATGTTTTCAAGAGGACATTTTTTTTTTCTCAGAAATCTTCCAGCTGTGGAATCATAACCAATATTACTTTTGAAAAAATGGATCCCAAAGTATTCCTTGAAAAATGTCGAGCCTCGTTTATTAAAAGTACTGCCTGCTGAAATCCTCAGTGGATGAAATGAGTTGTAGTAGCCCTGGAACCTTCTGTGGCTTATAATTCTGAATTCTGCCTCAAATCTGCAGGTTAACTTAATTCTACTGTTAGCCTAGAAAATGGAGTTGTGAGTGTTTAGGGAAAATCCACCTGGCCAGCAAACTCATGAGTCTAATTAAAGTTAATAGAGAAATTAAAAGAGGAAAACATTGGCTGAGTAGCGGTAAGAAGAAATCTAGAAGGCAATAGAAATTCAGGGCAGGAACTCGCATTTCTGTATTATGCATTTGTTAAATATACTTCTTCCTAAAGGCGTGAAAAGGAATTGGTATTATTTGACTTGCTATGGATTATGGGTGATATGTTACAATTCAATAAGTGATTTTCACGTAGAAGAAAATTAATGTTTTAGGTTAAGTAGTAACAAAGCAGAAATAATGGTTCAGTTGATGAGTCAGTACATTTGCAGATCTGCTCTGTTCTGAGCACTCTGCTAGGCTGTGGAATATTTGTAAATTAATATTAGTAAATCATCATTAATATTAGTACTATATATATTATTGGTAAAATACATCATCCTTGCCTTTCATGAATAAAAATATTTAACATTGAATTCCAAGCAGTACTACAGAGACAACCTTAAGAGTTAAATCCTTATACAAACAAAATAAAAGTGCTATAATAGTTTAGAAAAGAGGGAGAAAAGCAAAGACTGTGGTGGCAGGAACAACTGGCTAGGAAGGTTTTGCATCATATCCTCAAGAAGAGGAAGAAGAACTATATAAGTAAAGAAACCCTATAATTCACACTTTAAATGACATAAAAGAGGTTTACCTATTAAAATTGCTGTGTAGGTTTTGGTGCAATCCTATGATTAAATGTAGAGGCAAATAACAATACTTACTAGGCAGAAGGAAGCACCACCAATGATTTAGTCCTCTGACATGAATGAAGACAAATCAGAATTCTAGAGTGATCTCACAAGAAATGTATAAGACATAAATGAAGTAGGCAAAGTCAGAGGAAGGGAACTGAGGAAGAGTCCCTGTTTCATCTGAATTGCTTTACCCAGTACAGCAGATCAGTGCCATGAAGGGATGAAAGATTAGTGTTACTATATTCTCCAATTTATCTAGGAAGCCAGAGATTTCCCTTTTCAGTAATACTCCCCAAATTAAAAAAACAAAAACGAAAAACCAACTTTGTGGTCAAAAAAGCCAACTTTTAAGGTCAAAGCACCTAAGCATTAGTGGCCATATCAAAAACAGAAATACCTGCAGGTTTGCATGATAATGTTTTCTACAAACCAGAATCACTTAATCTCTTTTCTTTAAAAAAGAAAAAAAGTGGACTATGATATGGGAGAAGAACTGAAATCACATTTACACAGTGATTTCTAAAACATTTTAATGTTTCCAATAAAAAAGATAGGTCATTAAAATAGAGTGAATAAATAGTACTCAAAACTCACTTAAATATTCTCTATTTAGAAATTGCAAAACTGATGACTGAATTATACGAAGGTTATAATACAAATGCTGTATATGATTGGCATGATGAGAAAGGGAAGATTTTAAACTAAAGTAAATCTACTTGCTTTAGGAAATCTTATTTTATCATGCCATGGAAGGAAACACCAATGTGAATTATGTATATATTGCCTCCAATTCTAACTAGATATAATTCTATACCATCATGTAATTGTTTCTGAAAAACACATTTATTAATCTAATCAACCAGTATTATTGAATTCTTACAAGGCTCTGTATTTGGTCCTGAAAATATACCTTATTAAAGGAACTTTGTGTTACTAGATTGGAAATAATTTATTTTGGTTTATTTCCCTCACATCTTTCATCAGAAAGTCTTTAATTTAAAACCATCCATATTAAAAGTCAGATACAAAAATAGCAACACATTCAAAGATAGAAGTTCTTGCGTACACCAACACTTACCAGACATTGTCTGCACAACATGTAAAGGTGCTGTTAATATTGTAATGACTTTCTAAAAATTAATTTAGAAGATTAAACTACCCATAACATCAAGAAACAGGTGGCCATTTGGGAATATAAATTTACCAACCAAATAATCCAAATTGTAATCAAACTCAATGACCTATACATACAGCAGGGAAAAGAAAAAAACAAAGTTAGTGATAATTCAATTTGTTTTATTGAAATAAACTTTAGGCTAACACCTGTTCTGGTATATCCATGAGCTCTACAAAAGATATCTCTCCTCTAGGTTTCTTCTTTCTCCCCTAGGAAATTAGAGGGTAGAACTAGGTGATCACTCAGCCGTCTTTCCCGTCTTGAATTTCTTGTCGTGTTTTAAACTACATCTATTCTATACTGGTTATACTTATGAAACAAAACCAATATCTTCTTCAATACACTTTTATAAGAATGTGTTCATATTCATAATACCTGTAGATTAGACAAGTATTTTTTGTTTTATATAACTCATGAAGTGCAATTTATTTCTTACAAAATAATTGTGCTCATATTTATATAAATCTACCTACATATCATCTAACCATTCATCCTACCTGAAATGCCTACCTGTAAGAAAAATCACTGTTTTGCTATATATTTTTTGCTATATTGCTTTACAGTAAATTTTGCTATATTTCTATTAGTAATTTACCCTATGTAACTATACATACAAAGTTGTCAGTAAATTGTGTAAGTTTCTAATTCCCTTTTCTCCACTCTATATTATGTCACAATACTTTACATTATACCATTTGGACATTCTTTAAAAACACAAATGTAAAAGTTTCTATTACTTGGACATAGCATAGTTGATTAAATGTTCCCCAGTTGCTGGACACTTAAGTGGGTCTCAATTTTTATCTCACAAAGAAAAGTCTTGCTAATAACTCAGTATATACTTATGAAAAGTTCTTTGAGATCAATTCCTAAATATGAATTTGCACTTATAAAGTTTTGGCTTGTACTGCTACAGTGTCACCAGAAAGTTTGTGCCAGTTTCCTCTGCTACCAGTATAGAAGATTGTCTACTTTTGGGGAATATCATGGTGCGTAGTATATCAACATAGTGGCCTACAACAAAAGATTTTATGTTGCTTTCTAGGCTGTAGCAAAGAACTCACCTTAATCTCTAATATTCTCAATCACAGTTTTTCAGTATTCGAGGAAGCTTAAAACCAAGCCTAACACAGACACACACACACACACACACACAGCCCTATGATGATACATGTAAGATGAACCTTCTAATGACAGCAAACAGACTCCCACTGACATATACAATAAGGGGAGGGAGGACTTTCCTGAGACCACTTGGTTATAAGCCAGCTGTCAAGGGGCCATGGAGAGCAAGAGTGAGTCTTCAGGGGATACTGCCTGGTTGAGAAAATGCTTTCAAAGATGATAGAAGTGTTCTTTGGTGTAGATGGAAGAGATCTTTCCCTTTATCTACTAGAGAAAGAAAATTGTTGCCAGGAAATGAAGTATTTTCAAAACTCAACAACAACTAGAAGAAAAATTTGCTAATTTTGCCAGCTAGAACAAGGAACTCGGCCTCCAGTCAAACAGCTCCATGTCCAACTCAGAGCTTGATTCACTTTAACAAAAATTTCCCTCTTCAGTCACCTAAGTGTCTGTTGAATTAGGCAAGAAGCCAAGTTGGGGTAAAAGCAGTCACTCACATGTAATGACCATTTCCATTTGCATTTCTGTGGCCCTTTCCCATGTCATAGTAAAAAAAAAAAAAAAAAAAAAAATGCTTTCCTCTGCTTGGATGTTTTCAGGATGCCTTGATTTGAGGAGGAAGTCAGATCTGCTGTTCCCAAGGCATCCATAGGAAAGGAAGTCACAGGCTCATGCATTCAGAACCAGGCTGTCTGTGACTTAAAAAAAAAAAAAGGAAAACTATTCCTCACCCACTCCTACCCATGGTTTTGATGTTGAAAGAAACCTGTTGTGGTTTAAATGACTGGGTCAATTCTTTTGGGATTTTCCAAAGTTCCCTATAAAAAGAAATCTGTGGGAAATGAATGAATACATACATAATCACTAACATATGCCAATTTCTCTAAACCTGTTATCTTTTTGATGGTTTGAATTGCATTGTCCAACTAGTGGACTGCTAGCTTCTAATAGTATTGAGTTTGAGATTTCTCGCTCTCTCTCAGTACCTACTTAAAGAAAAAGCAAATATCATTGAAGGTAAGAGCAATTATTATGAAAGCAAGAGTATCATTACCTTCAAATATCATTAAAGGTAAGAGTATCTTGCCCATGCAGCAAGATTAGCAGAATAGAATGATGAAGGGTGGGAAAATAAGGCAATTATCCAAATAAATGGTGAGTGGAAGGAAAACTTGATTTTCTCAGTTACTAGTATATTTTAAACAGCAATATTTTTAACCTAAGAGAATAAATGCCTCTGTTTTCTCCTTTGGTAGTGTAGATATGGCTAACTAGGATGAATATTTGCCTTTTAGATGATGAACACAGAATTCATTTTTGCTTTAAGAAATTAAAGTGAGGGCCTCTCTAGGAGCGCAAGAAGTTGAGTGCAGCACTGTGAGGCTTCGGCAGCCACTACAGCACAAGTTCAATCCCCAGCCAGGGAGAGGACCCACATGGCGCAGCAGACCTCTCCTGCCTTGCCCATTGCTCCCCTCTGCCCCTCAGCAGTGTATTTCAGTCTATCTGCTTGTTCTGCTCTCCATCTGCCTCTGGTGAATCCTCTCACCCCCAGTGCCTCTGATCTATACCCCGACTCTTGCATGCATAGATAAAATCTTATAAAAAAAGAAATTAAAGTGATTACATCCCCAAAATCTTAAAAATTAGAGAAAAAATGGAGATAAAGCTTAAAGATCAAGCTACGACACACAATGGTGCTGCAGAAAGGGAAAGAACTGTGGCTATTCACTATAAAGACAAAGATCACTGACACCTGATACTCACTATGTTAAAGGAATCATAAAGAGTTCCAGAGGCTCCTGTTCTGGGCAGTGACATAGTAGAGTGTCCACAGGTCTTTTGCTTACTGGTAGTACTAACGATCCAATAAGAAAATGGATGTTTAAAGCAAACATTTTTAAAAAATAAAATCTCTTTGACTATGCTTTGTAAATAGTTGAAAAGGCCCCCAAGGTACTAATGGGTGATACATGTTTTCAGTACACTATTAACTTGGACTCCGTGGCTGGCATTCAGTTAGAGGAAGGACCAGTGGTTCACAACCCTGGCTATACATTAAGATCAGCTGGGGAAATTTAAAACTACTCATACCTCAGATCTATTCTGCACCAAGTACACCAGACCTTGGATATGAGTCCAAAGCATAGGCATTTTTTTAAGACCTTGGGTGAGTCAAATTTTCAGCCAGGGAAGGTAATGACAGCAATGTTCTCACAGCATCTAGAATTTCTTTCCCTTAATCCACATCCTGCTAAACTCTGGATACATATTTCAATGTGCCATCTTTATAACTAGATTAGGATACAAAAGAGTTTACATTACAAGAGTATCTACTAGATTAGAATACAAAAGAGTATATTAAAATACAAGAGTAATTTGAAATATACATTCAATGTATATTTAAAAAGAATAATGAATGAATGATAATATACAATATTATGAAAGGAAAGTTTTAGTGCACAACTTATTATTCAGAGAAGACCATGAAAATATTGAATCTTTGCTCAGACCTTGAAGACAATAAGAAATGTTGTTTAAAAAGGAAGCAGCATATCCGGAGACTGAAAAGACTGGTAAAAGACAGTATGCAGTATAAGAGAACAAAACTTCCACTTGAAAAAGGAAATTCCTCTTTAAAAGGTATCTGAGGGATATCAAGTACTTCGCCCTGTACTTATGTCATAACATCTGAATCTGTGAGAAATTCTATCCAAATTTACAGGAATTCTAGAAAACACTGAAAGATGATAGATTAGAAAACATAATTTGATGACAAAGCAAATAATAGCTAGAAACTAGCAAATAACCATAGGTAATAAATAACATTTCAATAATTCAATATCATATTACAGTAATGTTTCTAGTTTAGGAGATTAAGTAAAAGAATGATGATTATTTCTATCCAAAGTTATATATCTTTATTGATAAGGTGAAGATTGTGGATTAACACAGTACACAATTAAAGAGAATTGTATATTGTTGAGGGTTTTACATTTTATTTTACAGGATAATAATATTGTATCGTCAAAATTACCCTTGAAATTGTTTTTAATGTGTTTCAGTAAGAACAACATAGCCTGTTTTTCCTCCAGCTATGGAACTAATCATTTTTCTGTGATTGAGCATTATATGAAGTTAGTTGGCTCATATTTACAAACCATATTGTATATCCCCGAAAAATCTTTACAAACTGAAATCGCACTCTGCCTGACAAAATTATCAAACTAAGAATGTCATGAAAACTAGGAATTCTGTGAGAACAGAAACCACAATTGATCATTAATAGAAGGATCATGAAGGCTAGTAGAGCCTCCATCATGTATAGTGTTCTCTCCTCTACTCAACCTCTCTCCGTTCTCCTCAGCCTTATTTGTATTGTAGACAATATACTATTATATTAAATTACTATTAACATAAGTTAATCATTCTCTGATGAAATGCAACCATGGTCATTACAACATTATCAATCTGAAAATGAGTATTGTGATATGGTCTGACATGGGCTTCTGTTCTCTTATTTCTACTCAAAGTTTTTACAAATGACTTGAATTAAGTGATACAGAGGAGAGCTAATGTTTTAGAATATAAAGTCAATATACAGACAGATCTTGGCAGTCTAGAATTGCAAAGAAAGAACAGAGCAAGTTCTGAACTTAAAGATTTAGGTTCCAAAAGTTAAGTGTGGAAAAATTCATAAATTTATATAAAAAAAACAGCTATTGTACATGTACCCAAAATCAATAATTATAATGGTAAAAATTGGTGTTAAAATAAAATGAATGCATAGGTTATTAAAAATAAACTATCCAATAAAATAATTATATAGATTTTTAAAAATTTTTAATTCATTTTATTTATTTTACTTACAATGTTTGCTTTCTTTTCTAGGTGTAGTCCCCATAGAATTTCCATCACCAGTTCACCCATGCACTGTCACCATAGTCCTTTGTGTTCTTAGATTTCATTTTAATGATACATTTAGAAAAATAGTGATAGGCAAATAATTAAAGATAAAGCTATAAAGAAACCTGAGTGACCCATCCCAATTTCAAACACATATATAATACATATATTAAAATTTAAAATTATGTAATTATATTATAAACATCCAAACCTTTGTAGCAACATGTTTTTTTTTGCTTTTGTTTTTGCATAGGAGAACCGGGCTGTAGGCCAGAAGTGTGAAGGTGAGAGGATTCACTAGAGACAGAGTAGGGTACAGAACAGGCAGATCTACTGAAATATACTGCTAAGGGGAGCAGCAGGAGGGACAGGAGAGGTCTATGCCATATGTGGGTTAGTTCCCTGGCTAAGGATTAGACTCAGGTCATAGCAGTGATAGCACTGAGATTTAATCCCTAGACCACCTGGGAGGCCCTATAGCAACATAAACTTTAACCAGAGATTTCTCAGTGACATTTATCAAAGTAAATGAATGAGACTTGCTGACTCCTATGAGTCTTAGCAGTTCCTTAAGAGAATTTAAAAGCTAGTATGTTTTATGGTTGCTTCATATGATTTAGGTAAAAAACAAAAAAAATTTACTGGGAAGAAATGAAATGGTTCACTAGGAATGATTATGGATTATTCACCTTAAAGTAGATTTGGAAAGGATTGTAGTGAACACCTGGTCTGATTCCACTCTCAGTGAAATAATTCTTGGTAGGTTATAGAACACCAGAAGAAAAGATTTACTTAAAGAAGAAAAGTTTACTAATACAAGTATCATTGAGGTGTTTGAATCTCTTTTAAAGTATATCTTCCCATTCCCACTAAAAAACTAGTTGAAACAATGAATCAGTACAGCAAGGTAGCAAGTTATACAATCATGTTCTAAAAATCAATTGTGTTCCTATATGCAAATAACAAACCAGAAGACAAAGAAAACAATCTCATTTACAATTATACAAAAAGAATAAGATACCTAGCAGTAAATTTAAAGAAGTTGAAGAATCTATACAATGTAAACTATAAGACACAGTTAATAGAAGAAAAAACTAAAAAATGGAAAGGTATTACCTTCTCAAAGATCAGAATTAACATTTTAAAAATTATCATCTTATCCAGAGCAATACACAAATTCAATACAATCCCTATCAAATTTTAATGGCATTCTTCAAAGTTATAAATCAAACACTGACAAAAATCATATGGAATCATAAAAGACCCCAAATAACCAAACAAATCCTTACAAGAGGAAGAACAGTGGTATCACATGCCCAGACTTTAAACTACACTACAAAGCTATAATAAAACAATATAATACTGAACAAAAGACCCACAAGTGTAATAGAATTGAGAATCAAGAAATAAACCCAGACTTATATAAACAACTGATTTTTGACAAAGCATTTATGAGTATACATTGAGAAAAGAGATTTCTTCAATAAATGGTGCTGGGAAAACTGCCACATCCAAAAGAATTCAACTAGGCCACTATCTCATATGATACACAAAATTTAACTCAAAATGGATAAATAATAAAACAACTTGGATGTAAGTTATGAAGTCATATAATACATAGAGGAAAGTAACATAAGCAAAACACTCCATGACATAAGCATCTCTGATGTCTTTGTAGATTAATCTCCAACAGCAGAGAAACAAGAGAGAAAATAAAAACTTGTGAAATTGTGACCAAATCAAACTAAAAAGATTTGTACAATACAATAAAAGAAACTGTCACTACAACAAAAAACATACCCCAATGACTGGGAAACAATAATTACACATCAACTGTCTACGAAGGGGCTGGTATCAAAAATCTATATTAAAAAAAACCCATACAAAGAAGTAGCCCAATCAAAAATGGGCAGAAGAACTAAATAGGCATTTCTTTAAAGAGGACATATAAATGGCCAACAGGCACATGAAAAGAAAAATGTTCATCATCACTTATCAGGAAAAAGAAATCAAACTTCAATGAGTTACCACCTCATCCCCATGAAAGAAGAATAGAAACAAGAGTTGGCAAGGAGAAAAAGGAGGCCTTGTATACAGTTGGCGGGAATGTAGACTGGTTCAGTCACAATGAAAAAGAGTACGGAGGTTCCTCAAATATTAAAAAAAAAAAAAAAAGATCTACAATATGATTCAGCAATTCCATCCCTAGGTATCTAAGCAAAGAATGTAAAAAAAAAAAAATGGTTTCAACAGAATATATTCACTCCTATGTTTACTACAGAATTATTTCCAAAAGCCAAGCTATAGAAATAACCTAAGCACCCAAATAACCTAAATGGATTAGGAAAATGTGGTATATACACACATTGGACTACTACTAGGCTACAAAAATGATAAACTTGCCATTTTCAACAATGTGGATAGGACTGGAGGGAGTTATGCTAAGTAATAATTTTGAAGGAGAAAGATAAATATTAGATTGTGTTACATATACATGCAATAGAGAGAATTAAAACAAGGTCAGATAAAACCAAACCAACTATAAACTAGAAATCTGACTGCAGAACTGAGGCTACCAGAAAGGAGGTGGGAGGGAGAAAGCGAAGTAGGGAGGGGCACAATGGACCATTGTGCTATTAAAATTATGGGTATCTTGGTGGGGATGTGAATGGTAATATATACCTGAAGGGTATAATCTTTTATCTCTAAATCATATACAGTGTTAGCAATCAATGGTTATTTATAACATATAATAAATTTTAAAATAAATAAAACATCTTTTAAGTACTCATGTAATTGATTGTCCCACCCAGTTAGTACTCAAACATGAATTGGAGAGTCACATTCTTAATTGTTGGAATAATCTAATGGCCCAAACTGATATTTGCAATCCCCACCTCTCAAACCCCAGACTTCAAATGTTAACTAATCATCTCCACTACCATAATAAAAATTGATTTCCAATTTTCATTCTTCCTTACCTGTTTCTACCTGTTTATCTTCTCAAATCATATTGTTAACCATCTTGTCATGTCCCCTGAGAGGGAAAGTAAATAAGTCAATGGAGTATTTAGTCCAAGAAATTGGATTTATCTCTGCCATCTTATTATTTATTATTTGATCTTTTTTTACAAATTTGTCTTCATTTTCTAGATTAAATATTTTATTCATATATTTTAATATTATATTTTTTCTTCAATTGGCTTGCTAGTGTACATTATTTACCTTTCCCTTTGGTGGAAATACCACTGACTACAGCATTCTTCCTTGGATTATGACTATCTGTAACAAATCCCCCGTCTTCATAAGGAGTGTTTCCATATTTAGAGCTACAGAGGCCCAAATAATTGGTTATTTTATTTCTTTCTCCCATGAATAAAACCCAGAAAATATGTAATCAGGAAAACACATTGGTCCGACTTCAACAAATACTCTGAATTCAGCCTTTCTAATTACCTCCACTCCTACCCCTGTGATAAACTATTATCAGATTTCACCTACCCAATTTGAAATCTTCCTAACCCATCCTTCTCCCCTCTTGCCCCAGGAGAATATTTATACTCTACTGACTTTCAGATGGAGCACTTAAAATGTAAGCTAGATGATATCAGTAATATAATCAAAAGCTTCAAAGACTGGCCATCTCACTTAGAATCAAATCCTATATCCTAGCCTTATCCCCCAAGTTCAGCACATATCTAAGCCAAATCCCTTCCATAGCCTCACCTATTGTGATTCCTTCAGTAACTGGACCCTGGCCTCACTGGACCCCTTGTTTCTCCTCAAATTCATGCCACACAACCCCTGTCTCGGAGACTGTGACCAGGCTTGGGGCAGTGTTCCTAGTTTCCATGTCATGGGTTCTCTCACTTCAGTCAGATCCCTGCTCAATGTCTTCTCCTCAACCAAATTCTTCAAGCTCCTTTTCTAAATCACAGTCCCATCCTCTTGTATCTTAGTTTTCTTTAGAGAAAAAAAAATCTGATGTACGATCCATTTGTTTGCTTGTTTGTTTTTCTAGTCCCCTTTCAGTTCAAGCACCAAGAAGATAGAGACTGGGTTTCTTTGGTTCCCTCCCAACTGCCTCGAAAATGGCTTCAACTGAGGCTCAATAGAGATTTACAAATTAAAGAATGAATAAACGGTTTCTAACTGTTAGATAGTAACATTCCTCTCTTGTACACATTTCTCCCTGCTATTTGAAAGTAGAGTATTTCTATGAAACTTTTCATAAGACAAAATGACAAAAAGCAATGAAGCAAAGGAAAAAATATTCTCAGCATTCCCATACCCAAAAGGCAGCCCCCCAAATCATACCAAGTAACTATAAAACCAGACCTCACACTAACATACAGTAAAAGCTGGAATGGTATGCTACATATACACCTATGTGAAGCAGCTTCTAGGGAAGGAGCTTTCTGCTCAGGGTACACATGCATCCTCTACTACAGTTGCTGCAAAAATATGCTGAAAACCATTTGCAATTTTTAACTTTTATCATAAAAATGAAAATCTGCTTTAGATTTCTTTCCACTAGCAAAAACTAATATGGGTCTTTCAGAAAAGTGAGGTGGCCTGATGTAAACTTTTGAGAAGTGGGGAGTATCTATAGTCTCATTTCTCCATTTTTTCCCTTTTATAGTTTCAAAAGAAATCCATACACTGGATAATCTATGTCTAGGTCTTATCCAGAATGCGTATTCCTCAAGACTGTAGCTGATGCCATTCAGGGCTGACAACACTTTACACACAGTCTTGAGACCAGACAGGGACATCCTCTCACAGGCATTCCTGAAAAAAAAATGCCATCTCTTCTCGTTTATCATTATTGGTCCAGCCATCCAAGAGATGCTTTCTCAGGGAGCTTGTCTATTACTTACGCAATCAGAATTACTAACTGACAGATCTGTTTATAAATGAAAATCACATGTAGTCAAAACTTGCTACTAATTACCAAGTATGAATGGAAGCAAAAAAATGCATATTATTTTCCTAAAACGAATGTCCTCCCTTCTTCCCTCCCCCCTCAACTCTCTTTCTACACCCCCTCCTTTCCCCTCATTCTCCTCCTTTACTAGACTGCAATTGTCCACTAAGAATGCAATGCAAGCCACTGAAATCACTTTAAATTTTATAATAAAGTGTATTTAGAAATTAAAAATAAACTGGGAAATTGAAGATAATATATTTTACTTATCACAATTTATCTGAACAATATCAATCCAATATTAACCAATGTGATACAAGCTATTATATAAGCTATGGAGAGTTGTAACACTGGCTATATTATGAATGTTTCAGCGTACTAAGCTAAAGTAGCTGTCATCCCATGTAGATTGTTAAATATCTGTGGTTCTTTGGGAGCTGGGGGACTCAGAGTGGGGGGATGAATGAGGGAGTTGGAATCATCTGAACAACCTTTTGAAATGTTCATGTAAAGATAAAAAGCCTGCACAATTTGAAGAAATATCCCAGACAATTGATAACTCACCTGTATCTTCTCCCAATTTGAGACCTGGAGTGTAAAAGAGACTTCTTCCAATGGGAATGAATAATTAACAGGAACTCTCCCACTTGCAACACTTGAACACCGTGCAATAGAAAAGCCTGGCACACTTCCAGCTCTCTCCTAAATCATCCCACGCCCTCTAACACTCATTTTTCCAAATAGAGGTGAAAGACTACATCCTTCATGTCTTTTAGCTAAATACATCTCTTTTGGTTTAATGTGTAAAACACATCTAGATTAATGATCAAAGACTTTTAACTATGAAACAAATCCCTGCTACCTTTCCTTTACCACCCTTTCTTCTGGCTGTTCTCTAGTCCTGGAGTTTTCATAGAGTGATACCTGGCCTTCACATTCTTTTGACACATACATTAACCTCCTTGAGTTGACATGGATGAGGTGATGTATTAGAACAAAATGTCATTGAGAGAAACAAAATCAAGTATCAAAGAATAGTTATGCCATTGTGGGACAATTCTAATTTCTTTTTGCTTTCCCACCACATTTTATACCCATGATACAGGCCATCATGTGTGGGGAAATGTGCCAGTAAATTGACCAATGGTGTGTGAATTCATACTCTGCCATCATCCTAATTCTGCTCTGAGACTTGCCCTCACTCTATGATTTACGATGCAACAACAATAATATAGACATTTCAGAGTGGTTCACTAAAAACATAAAAAAATTATGTAAATAAATGTTTTCAAAATGCTTTGGAAAAATAGTTTTGAAATCACCAAAAGGCTTTGTTTTTCATTGTCAGATGTTTTCTTTCTCATTTTCAGATGACAAGCACGATGACAGAGAGTCAGTGGTCCTGGAAGTATTTTTTAATCTGCAAACTCCTTGATTTGAAGTTTAATAAGAGTTTAGTGGTACACAGCAGCATGTGTAGCTCAACTGCCTTAATTATTTCAGATACAAATTTAAAATTCAGACACCTAGTGTTACTTGAATGCACCCAGGTTTTTGGGGTTTAATAATAACATCTGTTTTGGTTTTTCAACCACAAAGGTGCGTTTAATCTGTTCTTCCTTTAGTTGAACTTTTCACATCTGCTTCGGCTCGGTTCTCATAAGCTAAAGACCAGATCTTTTCCAAAAGTAGGAAGTCTACCTGCACCACTGTTGTTCCAACTCAATAGGTCTGTTTTTAATACCAGCTGAATATTTCTAAAGAAAAACAAATATAAGCTCCTTATCCATAATGTACCTCTTATATTTTTTGGCTTATATGTTATCGTGTGGTCATTTTATAGATGCAACTCTGGGAGGAAATTTTACATTAAAACAGTGAATCATCAGATCACACATTCCCAGGTAGTATCCCTACTCCCCAATTTTTCAATCATGGGAAAAGAGTGCATGAAGTTAATTATTTGTGAGAAAGTTATACCCTGGGTGGACAGTGGCTTAAAAACCACAAGAGTTTGTTTTGGACCCAAACCTAATGCTTATCTGAAGCCCATGGGTCCTGAAAAGTCAGCCGGAAAATGTTGCAAGGACAACATTACTTCACAGATTTTTCCACAAGTGTTTGCTGCTGCTGGATTTAGGGTCTATTTCTGCCATATATATTACAAATGCTGAGATGCAAACCTAAAACCAGAGAGTCTCAAGTCAACTCCTTGGAAGTATCTTTGAAAAATAATCAAGGTGAGGAGAAGAAAATTTTCTCTGTATGAATTTGGTTAAGTTATTGAATAAATGAGAGCCTGGATTAGATGTGTGTTAATTGTTTTCCTCAAGTGGAAGGATTAACTCTCTTTATCAGCATTTACATGAGATTGAACAAAACTGAATATTCAGTCTTTATTTGGACAAGATTTAATTGATATCAAGTTAGTCTAATTATTTTATTTTAGAAATTTAACTTGAATATGTGAGATGCACATAATTATATATTTTTTCCTGATGCATGATTATGTAATTATATTTGGTCCTGATTCCAGGACCAAGTAACACAGAACACTGCAATTAGTAGGTGTTCAACCCATGTTTGGTGAATGAGGCCTAATGAGGCAATATAATGGGGAGAGTCTGGTATAGTACCTTTGTCTATGCAAACAAGATGATTCCGTAATTTGAATAATTTCCCAAAGCTTAACATAACCAGGGCTGTCAGTGAGGATGATTTGACATAATTGTGATGATACTTATTGGTTGAACAATATGTTCAAGTCACCATGATATCCAAAAGGAGAAAGGTGAGAATGAGTATGAACTTTGCAAGGTTAAATTAAATGATAAGCTTGCAAATTATTAAAAATGTTTTAAGAAAATCAAAAAAACATTGCTGTGAAGCCAGCATTTGAGGCAGGTCTTCAAAGACAAATAATTAAAATTTTGAGAGATCTGTATAGGAGATGGGCAGGAAATGAAAAGCAAGAAGGGAAGTGATCTGGTGAGCAAAAGATTTCAGGTCTCACAAAACAGTATGAGAAAAATAAGAGAATTACAGCATCTAGTCTGGAGTACAGGCTTATAAAAAGAGGTTTAATGAGAGTAAAAATAGGAAAATTGTTCAGTGGCATGTTGTGGAAAACTTTAAATGCTACACCAAGAAAGTTGTTAATAGTTCCATAAGAAATGAGAAATCAGGTTTTCTTAATGTAATATGCAAATAAATATCCCAAATGTTCAATCATTTTGCCAGTCTCTGCAGAACTAAAGAATTACTATTCTTTTCCAAGCCTGGAGAAGAACATTCCACATAGTTCTTTATTTTTTTTTTATTTAAAAGATAACTCATGAATGTGTGTTATGGGAAAGCAGAAGTGGACTGTCAGAATTTCTGCTCCTTAGCTTAATAACTAAGTGTGGATATAAAGCAGAGGAGGTTCTTCTAAAGGTTCATGAAGCAAAAACACACATGCTCTGGCAATAAGGACATTTTAAAGAATATTTCTAGAAAAACCATGCTTAGAAATTCTTATAGCCAAATATGTAAAATTACGTGCTTATCACTGGTAGACTTTTGGTGATTGTAAGATTTTAGAAAGTTCCATATTGTCATATGAAAATAACCAGGATTTATTTTTAACAAGATATTTTAGAAGTAGAAACTCATTTCATTCACTTTTCTATGATAGTTATAAAGACAATTATACAAATCTAAATTGAAAAAAGCTCCAGAGCTGCATGATGAAATATCTCTATGGCTTAAAATGTGAGTGATAGCATGTTGTAAAACGTAGACTTTTGCTTTGGTTTTCTCATGATGATACCCTGCATTATCATATATATATACATACATATGTAACTATATATATGCACATACATATATACATACATAGTTGTGTATAAGAGAAAGAGACACAAGAGTGAAATTTCTGTCTGTCGCTCTAAGATTAAATACAAGTATGTTGGCTATACCCTCACTATTTCATTCACTTATTTACTTTATACTGAGACATGTCAATGGAGTTGGGAATATAAAAGTGAAAAAACCTAGATGTCTCAAGCCAAATTATTAGTCTTGTCTTAATTTTCTACCCTCCCACCTGACTCAGTTGCAATAATCACTCCCATCTATTGAGTGATATAAAGCACCTTTCCCAATCCCTCTCACTTTCCCCTCCTCCCACATACTCTTGCTCCTTCAAGTCCAACCCAACATGTGTTATACAGCTTTACTTGTGAAGTGTTTTCCAATCCTAAATCTATCACCAATTCAACCACTCTCATCTCGGCTACCATCGTGTCATATGTAGATGACAGCAATAATGCACTATCTGATCTGTTTGCTCCTCTCTTGCCCTTTTCCAATCCATCCTTCATATAGCAGCAGACTGAGATGACCCTGTCACCACCTCCTACTCAGTCTTTATTTCTTTATTCCATTGCTCTTAGGACTTTACACGTTGTTTTATTCTCACATTCAGCTGTGAGTGGAATTGAATTCAATTTGATCAAAGATGTGGTCACTATTTCACATGGGAAGAAAGACCGAGAAATACTGAGATAAATGAAGTAACTGGAAACACACAAGATTGGTAATTTTTTCTAACTCCCAAAGGTAACTAAGTTTCATATGAAAAGGAAGCACTCTCTTCTATAAGGCAACATTGTTTTTGCTTCTTCATACAGTTCCTGTGATTACTCAGTAATTTGGTATTTGGAGTTGGTGGACTTGATTCAGACCATGAGAAACTAAATTCTTTAGAAGTCAAAAGCAAATTTTGAAAATTTAATTTATGCAAAAAAGAATTTCCCAAATAAGTGTGTCATCCTCCTTAAAAAAATATTTCCCATTGTATTAGTTACAGTACTTCTAAAGAATTATGTAATTATTCCAGACTTGAGATAAGGCTATTAGTAAGAGGCTACACAGACTTATTTCTTAACTTATATTTCAGAATTCCACAATGTGTTTTCCTGTCTCATAAAGGATTAAAAACACATCATGATAGAATAATCACTAAGAATCATAATGCTTTTAACAAGTAAGAAATGGATTAAAAAGCACTTTATGCCTTGTTAAAGAAATCCCCCTGTTTCTCAGAAGCACTTTTTAGCATCTTATTAGTGGCATTTGATCTGACTGACATATTGACCAGTAATTTGAACAGAAGATGGATATTTTCCATAAGATCACAAAGGGAATATAAATGTGTGACTATAAATACAAGAGGGACAACTTCCAAAGAATCTCTTTATAATAACTCCTATTACTCTAAAACATCTTCCAAAGATGTTTTTTATTTCACCTCAGTTTTTAACAGATTAGTGTCCAAAACTATATCCAGTACTAACCTGTTGTTTTTAATTTGGATTTGCAAACAGATCAAAGTTGACTTGACCATATAGTGAAAAAATCTTGAAATACTCACCCTCTATTCCTAGCAATAGGAAATACTGTATTAGAAGCCAAAACTCCTTGTTTTTGCTGTTTAGTTCAGTGTTAGGTATTTGATTTATTGTTTTGTTTTTGCTTTTTCATTTTGCACCACTCACATATTAAAACTACTTTTTTTGTATAGTGGTCTCCTTGATTAATGGCTCCTCAGTTGGACAAGATACAACTAGAATTTTCTAAAATTCCTTAGATAAGTCAAATAAGACTACTGTAACGTCATAGAAAACATCGTCATTTCACCAGTATGTGAAACTGACAGAACTTAAATATTTTCTCTTAACTGTACTACTAATGTCACTAAGTGCCCAGATCACCGCAAATATAATTATAAAGTTTTGTTTTTACTGTTTAAAAGACAATGAAGGAATTAATTACATATATGTAATTATAAATTAATTATAGATATATAATTAATGTTGAAATGTCCTGTTTGGTTGTAATTCTTATTCCTTCCATGAAAAATCACCATTCAGATCATTGATGTTGTATGAATGCTTTGAAGGATCTAATTTGATTTTCCTGAAATATACCACACCAAAAAATGTAACTTCTTTATGACACTTATGGATTTATCACCTAAACATATAAGTTCATGGATCCCCAGTATATTGATCTTTAATCTGCAAATGTTTCAGCAGCATTTACTATCACTGAAATGTGGCAACATGTTCCACTTAAGATCAAACAATCTCCTGAAATCTGGCAAGATTTAACAGAAATTTAAAACAATACTTTCCAGGGAAAATGCTAACCATCTGCAACTGTTATTATTAACACTATTCTTCTCTCTTTTTTTTCTTCTTATACTATTTATACTTCCTGTTGCTCTCAAAGCTATCTATCATTAGCAATTAATTGTAAACAAATGGTTGAAGAGGATGTTTGTATTTCAACTTTTTTCCTAAGTCAAATAAATAGTTTCTTGTTTTAGTTCATATGAATTTCCTGTCCACACAGAGCTACCTGAGCTCTAAGAAAAATCCATGGCAGAACACAGAAATGATTACTTTCAGAAAGAAGGGACTTCATCTGAAATAATACTCATGTCATACTAACAGTTTCTACATGGAATTTTCTGAAAAGAAAATATAGGAAAGAAAATTATTAATGTTAATATGGACTGTGTTAATAAGGACTTTTTTAAATTAATAAAGTTAGTGATATTTAAAGTAGAAAAAACATACTTAGATACATATGCACATAAAGAGAAATTGGAAACATACTCCTTTGTTTACATTTACTTTGTCCTAAGTACATATGCCAAGTTACACTGGCAGAAACTGTCATAAACCAAATTACGTCCCCATCTCTTAGTCCTTGTCATAACCACCAGCATATATCACCCAATGCCACCCACTTGCATCCCTGCCAGAGTGAGTGCACAGTTACTTGTTCAATTCTGCAGTAGAGTTGCCTCTTTGATGTTGTTCCGCCACCATTTCCTTTCTGTTCACTTTTATCTCTGTCCTGGCACTCATTCCTGCAGCATCCTCCTCTCCAGATGGTCTCCATCTCCCCTTCAGAAGTGCCCAAAATACTCAAGCTTCCTCCTCTTGATCTTTCTCCATTGACAGTCACGTTATCCCTCAGGATTTTAATATCAATCTAGTCCCTGCTTTATTCCTGTATTCACAGGTTGTTTTTATAGGAATGAAGGGATCTCATGAAAAGGTAATAAAAACTGAGCAAATACTTCTCAATTATTTCCAAGAAGTCTCACTTAATGCATTATTTACCCAACATACACTAGGTAAGTATTAATTATCAGGGAAAGTGTCAGGCATGTGCAATTCAGATTTAGGAAAAATGAGGTCACAACCAGGTATGGAAGAAAGGCAATGGAAATTTAAAGAAATAGCAATCAATTCTGCTTATGACAAATAATACAAAAATGTTCATATACTTGGGTCTTGTGGGTGAATAGGCGTTCACCAGCCTGATTATAGGTATAGGGAACCACGTTGAGATATAAAATATCATGCCATGTTTGAGGAAGTATTAGTACTGTGTAGGCTTATACTACAGCATTGAAGAGCAAGTAGTATTAGTCCCAGAGCTAGATTTAGAGAAGTAGTTACAGAAAAGAAGTTTTCTTTCATATTCTGATATTTGGACTTGTCTGGAAGGTAACAATAAACACTGAAAAGTTTAAAATAGGTAAAATACATGCTCATATCTGTAGTTTTTAATAAATTATATGACTGCATTATCGTTGTGATCATAAAAAACTGGACAGAGAAAACCAGTGTGAAGTGATGAAAATCCAAACTAAAATACTATTAATGGTTTTAGAAAGGGGAAAAGGGAGATTCTAAGACTTGAGATAGGTTAGGACCTTGTGACTGAGTTAGGAGAGTATCATGGAAAAAAAAAATACCTAGAAAGCTTAGATACACACATCTGACTAGAAAGTAAAGGAAGAGATAACCCTGGTTCTGTTTTGAATATGTGGAAAGTAACATGTGTTTGAGCAAAGTGGGCCAGGAGACAAGTTCAAGTTCAGGAGCAATGACTTGACTACAAGTAATAATTTGGACAATATAAGTTACCTGATTTTTTTGGAACTCAAGTGTTGAATTAGGAGCCTAGAAGAAAGCATACCAAGAAGTTAAGCCTTAACTCCCAGAAACCACATAAATCACAGGCCCAGTGCAAAGAATATTGAGAATGATGAAGAATTAAGTTCAGCAAAGTCAGATGTAACTGACAAGGCCAAATGACAATGTGAGTCTTTTTAAAATGAGTAGTCACTGCTGATGGGTAATTAAATGAGGGAGGTAAACAGTGAAGCAGCATGAAATAATATTTTGGATTTAAAGACAACACTGAAAGAAGACAGTGATGATTGTGAGATAATTATTTTTTAAGATGGTGGAAATTTTAACATATCATGAATGAAAGTTACAAGTAGAATTTAATGGAGCACAAGGCCATATAAAATAAAGGCAAATAACATAAATGATAGATAAAAAACCACCACCACCACTTAGGGGACTACTTTGGGAGAAATACATTGATCCATCCTTTCATAAAAGTGAACATCAGTAATTTTTAAACTCCAAATTTACTGAATAATAACTCTGAAGTTACATTCCATTTGTACATACATAAGCCGATACCTGAACAACAAATTTGATATGTAATTAAAATAAGCACTTTGAATGCTTAAGTAACCACTTTGTAGAAGGTCAGATTGTGACTAGATTGACATAATTATTTCCTGAGAATTAAATAGTGTCTATCAGAAGAAGTTGTGACAATATTCTTATTTTCTGCAAGAAATATAAAAAATTACTCAGAATGACATCCTCTTACTAAAAATAATGCAAGGAAAACGCAAATTTGGTTTTGCTGCTTTTTTCCTTTGTTGTTTGGGTTGTGTTTGTTTTCCTGTGGTGGTAGCAGAGAAAAAATTCTTAAATTTAACATTCCTTCCTAACTAAGCAAAAACAAAGCTTTAGTTTTCAGCCTCAATTCACTTCAAATCTTTTATCCTAGTCCCACTGACACTGTCACTTCAAAATCACAGCATAATGCAGAACACTGTTTTCCAGTGTCAGTAAAACAAAAGCTTTATTGAATAAGTATGTGTGAAAATGCTGCAAACAAAAACATCTCCACAGGCAGCACCTGATTGGCTCACAGCGATGCACTCCATTGTCATATCCGAGCTCAGCAAGTAACTTCCTAGCATATCTGCCTAATGTTCTTTCTGATTGTTTGTCTTTTTTTTAAAGACAGAATCAAACAAAGGAAATTAGGGTAAATATTTTGTTGGCCAAACCTGGGAGTAAACTGTTCTTTTCGATAAGATGTTAGCAACACATACCAGGAAGAAATATTTTCATAGCTCTCCTTTTCCTCTATCTACTTTTGAAATAAAATTTCTGAAGATGGTAAAGTCTCCAGGTGTCAGTGCTGTAGTTATACTTTTAACTAAGGATGAAACATAGTCACATCTGATTAGCTATGTATTTTATGAACATTCAGTTTCTACTTAATAGAGAACCAGAGATGCCTCTCATTTGTCACTCTCTTTGTACCTCAGCACACTTTGCCATATCCTACAGCTAAAATATTTCTGCAGAACTACAAAACTCAGTGCCACTGTGGTAGCCAAGTCTGAACCAACACAAGTGTGTTAAGATCACTATCGTTCCTTGCTTATTTTTTTTCTCTGCTTCTAGGGCAGCTATCCTCATTAAGTGTTTAGGGCATAAAAGCTGGAATCTCAGTAATTACAATTACTTTTGCTTTCCTAACCTTGGCAGCTGTGCCAGCTGCCTTGTACCCAGAGTGGCCTCAAACTACCTACACCGTGATGTTGCCAGCAAAAGTGTCCACTGGGTTCCACATAAGCCCTGTTTAAATTTCTGTCTCCCAGGGATCCATCACATTGCAATAATGCCATATTTAAAATTACTTCAAAAGTAACTTCAAAAATCTTCTGTGATAGAAACAACCTGATTATTAGTGACTACAGTTTTCTCCAGTGAGTTATCTAACAAGAATTCTAAATTGCAGAAGCTAACTTTGTAAAAGCTACACCAAGAGTGCTTCATGTAAGGTTATTTCCAACTCATTAAACATCTTTAGAAAAATATACATATTCCTTCAAAGAAAAGGGCTTAAAAGAATTCACCCAGGCTTTTGAGGTAAGACAAAAAAAGTGAATTATTATAAAAAGAAAGGACAGCTTAGTGCTATTAAGTTCTGATCAGGTGTTTCATTACAACAGGAGCTCACAATTCCAAAAATATCGACTTGGCTACAAGTCATGAAATGGATGCTCATGTTTGTCCCTTCATTCAGTCAGTCATTTATTTACTTCATCATTATTTATTGAGCATCTAAAATGTGCCAGGCACTGAATATAGATCTGAAACAAAAAAAAGCCCTTGTTGTCTTGGAGTTTACATATTATCTGGAGTGGGAGCTACAGACTTAAAAAGTGCATATGTAAAACAAACAGAAGCATCACAGGTACTATGAACACAAATAAAATGGATCATGGAACAAAAGAAATAGGGGATACTATTTTAGACAGATAATCAGGGAAGAAGACCTCTTAGAAAAAGTGACTGTGAGTAAAAAACGAAAAAGAAAACATGAGACATGAAATTATTGGGATAAAGAGCTTAGAAGAATAGAAATACACAATCCTTGAACAAAAAATGTTTGAGGCAAGAAGAAAGGCCTTGAAAGCCATAAGAAGAACATTAGATTTTATGCTAAGTTCACTGGAAGCCCATGGAGGATTGGGAACAGGAGAAGGACATGATAGAATAACACCTTTCCCCCCAACACACACACACAGACACACATGTCCTCTACACATCTCTGTTTTTATCACACATGCTACCATCTTGTACATCTTGTACATACCATCTTGTGATTCCTACTTCTTCTCTCAATCTTTGAAGTGAGACTGTATTTCCTCCAACAAAGAGATTTGAACAATAGGGAGGGTCAAGGGAAAGACCTGTGGAACAATTCATACTTTATAGTATCTTTTCAAATGTGTTCTAAATTGGACCCCCTACTATTGGGTATGAAAAGCCACTATGGCTACTCATATTTTTTGGTGAGGGCATAAAAAGTTGAATTTTCTTGAAAAATAACAAACCAGTAAGCAGTGAAAGAGATAAAACAAAACTTAGATCTTATGCTGTTGAATTCCAAGGCTCATCCCATTCACAAGGCTGTCTTTCAAAGGAAACTTAAAGTAGATTATTCTTACACCTCCTTCTACAACTCACTCACCAACAGCCAAAATAAAAATTAGGCATAAGTTTAAGAAACTAGAAAGTTCCAGATAGAACAGATTCATTGCATAATGAAATTGAAAAGGAAAAGTACACTGTTTCATTTTCCAATGACCAGAGCTATGACATTTTTAATAAGTCTTACATCACTTTGCAAAATCCTGAGTAAGTCTATTCTCAATATAGGTAATTGATTAAGCAAGAAAAAATATAAGAATCAGAAATATTATATAAAGGAAATTATAGAATCCATAATCCCCCATATTCTCCCCAGACTTCATGCAGACGAAAGTGACATGCCTTTAAAAATAATTTTCAGGTATACTTCAACCTTAAATAGTTGCCATGATCTTTATGGATTGGCTCATGTAACACCATTGGGAATTTTAAAAGTCTTTCTTGTGGAAAGGCATACATTAAAGGCCTAAATTCAAAACCACTTTTGGGTCTAGATAATTATCATTTCAGTTCAGCGGATATTGGGCACCAATAAAGGTTTTGGCATATGCTTTTATACCTGGGAATACAAAGATGAATCTAATTGTCATACATCATTTTTAGTGGGTCATATGATTTTATTAGATTAAATATATAAAGGTGGACTAGAGGAAATAACATTATGTTGGATATAAGTCAATAACCGTTCACCAACCCCCTTTCCTTGCCCATTCCAATCCTGCATCTCTGAAACCTTTATTTAAGTTACACTTGGACTCATTCCTATTCCACAACTACAGTTCCCCCACCTGTCCCATCACCACCTGACTTTCACTTCACAGGGCAAAAAGCAAACTGATAGCGAGCATATAACTACCTCTGCCTGAATATCTCCCTCATTCTGCAGCTGAATAAAGATAAAATATTCCTCAAAATAAGCCATTGACCTGAGGAGAGGAATGGCCTAGAATTAATGACTCTGAAGCTTTCTTTTAGGGGAGTAAAACATGCAAAAGTCTCACTGGGTCAGGTACATCAGAGACCACAGCAAAGAGATTAGCCACAGAGGAAGAGTCCAAGGAAGCAACTGTACCAGAAGTGTCGGAAAAGTCATTCCAGGAATCTAACAAAGAGACCTCTATCATGGAGGTTTTTTTTTTTTTTTAAATTCTGAAATTGGTGACAGCAAGATGATGGAACTAGAAAGTTCTAGGCTTTTCTCCCATGGAAATACTAAAAAAAAAAAAAAAAAATCTCCAAACTGTCTAAAACAACTCTGGAATGAGTAAAAGATCTATAACAAACAAGCAGACACCAAATCAAGAAAAAGTCACCCACAAAAGAGTAGGAAATTTCATAGCATTTTAACTTGCTGTACCCAGTTTTGAGAAAGCAGCAATTCAGTCAGTCCCAGTCCAGTTTATTGATATGGAGAGAACAGAGTAGGCCAAATTTGCAGCCTTCTAACTTGTATACAAGCTGCCTAAATCTGTGCTGCCGAGTCAGAGCACAAGTAGACATAAATGGTCCAGCAAACACCACTTATAAAAATTGCAAAGGATACAGACATACAGACATCTGGGGATAAGATTAAATGAAGAAAGCAATTAAGACCTCAAGAAAAAACAGGGATGAGACTCCTAAGGACATTAAGACAACCCATCTCATGCAAATATGCTAGACGCTTGAAAGGAAAACACACCAGGTTCAGGGCAGTTATATTCCCAAGAAAGGCTTGGGGACATCTTAAACTTTCACATTTGGGCTTATTAGTGAACATCTTCCCTTTGGTATGGGTCAAGTCAGCACACATTAGGAGAGGTGGCTATTTATTTTTCAAATGCCAAAATTGCTACAAAAGATCACAATGGATAATAAGAAACAAATCTCCAAAAAGCATCATGGAAGAAATAATAGTTTCAGACTTACTAAACAAAGAATATAAATACAATTATTTTAAATAAGCTAACAGAGAAAACAAAAATAAAGGAAACCAGGAAAATTATATTGAACAAAATAAGAATACCAACAGAGAAATTATAAAAGGGAAAATAAATTCTGGTTCTGAAAAACACAGTAACTGATTAGAAAGACATAGAGGAAAAAATATAGACAAGAGGGAAAGAAGTCAAAAAAAGAATGAATGCACTTGAAGAGAAGTCATTTGAGCCTGAGGGAAAAACAAATTAAGTGGACAGCACAGAAGATTAATGGTATACTATTAACCTAAGATAGATAAATAGATACAATAAGAATCCCAGAAGGAAAGACTAGGATGCAGAGAGTTTAAAGATATAACGTCCCAAAACTTCACAAACTTGACAAAAGACATGGATATACAAATACAAAAATCTCAATTAATTCCAAGTAGGATAAACTGAGTCATACCAAAACTGCTTCTTATCAAACATTCAAATGACAAACATAATGAGAATCTTTAAAGCAGCATGAGAAAAGTGTCTCATCATATACAAGGGACCCTTAATAGGATCACCCACAAATTTCAGAGCAGATAACTACAGGCCATTGAGAGAGTGGTAAAATATATTTAATATACTGGGGGTGGGGGGGAGTCAACCTTTCAACTAAGAACTCTACATCTGTCTAAATTATCCTTCAAAAGTGAAAGAAAAATTAAGACACTGGGAGAGAAACAAAAATGAACTGAGGGAGTTCATTAGCATTAAACCTGCCCTATAAAATACACTATAGGGAATCCTTCAAGGATTCTTGAAATGAAAGGACACTAGATTTAAGTGCATGTGGCCATCGCTTAACCCACAGGAAAATATCAAGTTCTTTGGTAAAGGTCAATATAAGGACAAAGAAAAACAACTTCTTGTAATCAATATCAATGAACATTTATCAATCTGTTATTAAGTCACTTGCTGAAAGAACATCATTTCTACCTAGCCAGTTATAAGCAGCATTAAAATCAGAAGTGATATAAGGGTCATGCCACTTAAAATTACTCTTTCCAAATGACATGATATTCTAGAGGAGTTACCGAATGAATGGACAGAGCAGCATTACTGATACAAAAGTAATTCTTACTCTAGCATAAAGTATTTCTGAACAAATGAAATTTCAATATGCCCATTTTGTTATTGCTAAAGTAAAACTACATGGAATTTTCCATTTATAAGCAACAAAACAAAGAAATGAAGATGAACTATAATGGCTTTCTTTGAAACAAAATTGCATGTAGCTATTAATGAAAGGGTTGGATAAAGTTCCAGGGAAGAATTTTACAATGCTTGACCCAGTCCCATCTCAGTAATGTGAAGTAGCTTAAAAAGTAAGATATGTACAAATAAGCTATAACCTAGCTCATGTTACTAAAACAGAAAGTGTATAACAATGAAGAGAGAGATTAAGATGGAAAGGTAGCTAGGGGACTGGGTATGACAGTGTTGTACAGGAGGCCTTAGACTTCATCCTGGGAGAGGTTGCTTTTGGCTCACTTTATGCAGTGGAGTGACAGGGTCAATTACACATTTTAAATAGATCACCTGGAAGCTAAGTAAAGGCGAATTTGAGTGGCAAATTAAAGGCAGGGAAATGAGTTAAAATATTTTGCCATATTTGAGGAAAATAGTTTTTGAATAGGAGTATGTGACATCTATTTCTTCCATGGACACAAGACAATTCATTTGCAGAAAAAAAGAACTCAATTTGTATATCTAATTTTTCTATTGTCCTTCAATAACGTTCAGCTTTTGTCAATAATTTCATAATGCACATCAATATTAATACATAAGTTCATTTATAAAGACTATAAACCAGAGGCGAAGGTTTAAAAAAGTTTATCAGTGGGGTAGAAGAAACCAAAAGCTCAGAGAGCCCATTGTTCTGGGTAAGAATGACAAAAGTGTGGTCTAAGAGGGTGTTTTTGCTGAAAGGGAATACAGATAGAATTGTGAAATATTCAGGAGGTAATATCATCAGGGTTTCATGGTTGTTTGGACACAATGGTTGTTATTATTATTAAGTATGTGCACATGAGCATTCCTGTATGCTCATCAGAAAGCAAAGCTCTCAGTCAGTCTAGGCTAAAGCGGTAAGTAAAGCAACTCTGTAAAAGAGGAAGTGGAGCAGTGAGCGCAGAGGTATTCTAGTAGCAAATTAAAAGCAGATGGGAAAAGACTATGTGAAAATTCTTCTGCAATAAATCAAATGTACTCCAAAATTATGGAAACAAGAAAAAATGTTCTTGAACTGCAGCATAAACCATTTGGGTTAGCTAGCAGAAAGAACTGTGTCAGTGGTCATTGTTGGAAACTGTATGTTAATGCAAAAGGTCATCATTTTTGCTCATTTGGTTTAAAGGTCATCCTGAGTCCATACAGAAAATACACCAAAACATTTTTTGGTTCTGTGTTTTCTTAACTGTCAAAAAGTTGACATGGTGGGTTTAATACTTTAAACCAGAATCTTTCTGACCGCAACTTATCACTCATGGACATCTTAATTAATTCTTTGATAATTCAGGCTTATATACCATAAGAAGTAAAAGATTATAGATACTGAGGAAGAACACGTTTTCACTATTGCAGAATAGCAGGCTGTAAACTGCAGAAATCGCACAAGTCTTTTGAACCAGTTATCAAAAACTTCAGTTTCGGTAGGAATTAGGATATGTTTCCAAGCGGTATTAAAGATCTGATATCATCAGGTTGAAAACTACAGACTCGCCCTGACGTGATTAGTGGATGTGACTGCCTCTGCTATGATTCAGGGCGAACAAAAGTAGTCACACACCCAAAATAAATTCCCCAGTGGTTTGATCTTGCATTCTAAAATTCTTGCGACCTAGGATACTTCGGTTAGAAAACAAAAACAAGGTCCTCATGTTCTGAAGGTCACTGGTAAACTATAAATTATCCTGAAAGGACAAAAAAGAGCTTTGGAAACTGTCTTCAGTCTTACCCCTTAACACATAAGGGAGAACACACCCTTATTGAGTAAATATTCTGATCAGCCTGTTGTAACCTCGAGAGGGCTTGACAAGATAAGATACGTGGAGTAGGTAAGCTCACAAAAATCTTTGCTCCCTATTTCACAAGGCCACCAGAATAGGCCTTGGACAAATTACTGTGAGCTCTTCACTCAGGATATTCTAAATCTATCAAGACTCTAAGATAAGCAATACTATATAAAGATGTATATTTGTTTAGCAGAAACTCAACAGAAAACACAGTTTTCTTATATTCTGTTTCTATTTGGAAACTCGAAAACTACTCTAATTCTTTTTAATGCATAAAAGTTAATATATTATCATATAACCATTAATTATAATACAACCTTATTAACACTATTGATAAATAATAATTTTAACTGGATAGTAAATATTAATGAGCATCTAGTATGAAGGTTAATCCAACTTCCTTCAAAGCCATAGTTCCAAAAAAATCATACAAATACATTTGTATTTGCAAAGTACATGTTGTTATTAAATATGCATATGTGGAAGTTTGCAATGTATAGCAAGAACTAACATTAATTTATTATGAAGTTTATTTAACTCTTGATACTCTATGTTGGTGGCTAACTCTGTAACAGAGATTATATATTCTACATGTTCTCTGTTCTAACACTCACTTTGCAGATGAGAATACTTAAACTCAAAGAGGCAAGAATAACATAATCAAGAGCACACAAATAGGCAGCAGCACATCTGGGATTTGAACTGAAGTCTGAATGTTCGGTGTTCTTTCTTAGATCCATAATGAAATTATGCATTTTATACTTATTACTTGTCAAGTATTAGAAGTATTTAATATGAGAAGCAAAAATCACAAATTGAAATTAACTAGATATAGTTACTGACTTCAACATACAGACAAATTGGAAAATTGAGTGATACACACTGCAATGTTAAATGTGATACACAAAGACGCAAACTGTAAGTCTGAGTTGAGGGTCCAAATAATGCAAATGAGTTTTAGTTATCTTCCTTCTGATAAATTATGCAGGTTTTGAGACTAAAGAACAAGACTAAAGTCACATTCTGTTCACTACAAGGGCACAGATTCTTGAACAATAGGGTTGGAGTAGAATAGCTCCACAGCAGGCCAATATGGGCTCACTGTTCAAATATAACAACAAACTTTGCAGATTACAAATACCGATTACTATACCAATACCTGTGGAAAAAACAGAGGGAAGGCAGGATTGGGCAGAAACACCATCAAAGCAAAGGTCAATTCTGAGAAATTCTCAGCCAGATCAAAGGGAGAAGTCCTAAGTTTCAGGGAACAGGCTGACATGAGTGCCCCTCCATGCTCAGCCTTTGACAGGAGCAACTGGGGTAAGTGTGAGCCCAGAGTTCACAGGGGGAAATGGGCAGCTCAGTGGGAAATGAAAGTCAACTCTCTTCCAGGCAGTAGGTTCTCCTAAAGGACACCCATGGCCACCATAGCTGAAATCAATCTGCAGCAAAAGTTTATAAAATGATGTCTTTGTAGTCTCCCAGTTCCCCTAGTGAGAAGTGAGTGGACCACAGATTAATGCTCACATCCACTGAGGCTCATACCCTGAACCCGCTATACTATAAATGACACATTTGATGTATATTTAACTACTAAATGAATCTTATGTCTCTTAGTCCTTTGGAAAATAATCAAACTCATTGTTGGGACTGAAAAGCTCTTTGGTGGCAAGACAAAATGCCATCAGCATAAAAGGGACTGTGAAGGAATAAAGAAGGCAATAAAAGGGAGCTAAGGCTCTCTGGATAAGAAGATACCTGAGCACATATTGGTTAAATCATACCCTAAGGAAGCGTCTTGCTCAGAACTAAATGAGGCCTGCCTGCTGTCTTATCAACACATTGTCATAGGCAAAGCATATATTTATTGATCAACTACTGATTACATAGCTTTTCCCCTAGAATGAGGAATTTAATGAGGTACTACCACCCACACATGCAAGGAGTTCTGAAGTTTACTGTGCGATATTATTTTGAACATATGAAACAGGATATACTCACTTCATATGAGCATGTGAGCTAAATGTTGTTCAGCACTGTCTGCTGGACATTAAGTGCATGAGTCCATGCGGCACACTTTGTGTCCAGGGTGTTGTGGTGAAGATCATATTTAACTGATCCAGCAGCCCTATGAGGTACTATTATCTCTCCCATTTTACAGTTGGGAGAGTAAACTGATCATTGAGATCACACAGATGACAAGGGAAAAAGTAGAAAACTAAACCAAGGTTAGGTAACTACAAAGTGACTGCTGATAGTTGATCTTCTCCTACATAAGTGGTATTTAACAGCAAAACTTAATAGATGACTCATGAAGTGATTGCCACAAGTCAACAAATGCAGCCACAAATTCACAAAATAAAGGACTGAGTCCTGTATTTTTTATAGTGCCCAAAAATATTGTTGAATGATGAGCAAATGAAGGGATAGATTAAATGTATTCATAGAAATGTTAAGTCTGTAAAAATCACAACTGGAAAGAAGGGAATGGATCCATATTATTAACTAGGTTGTCTAGAGTCTGATATCCAGTTGCCATCTACCTAATAAATTTTATTTGACTGAGTCCCTAGAACCTCCCAGATTCAAAAAGGAGGGGATCATAGAGACATAAACACCAAAAAGCAAGATCTTTGGGACCAATTTGGAGACATCATGCTAGAATAAGACTTGAAGGGTAGTAGAATAATCAGCTATAGAAATGCAAAGACTTAAAGAAGGAAAGGTTTCAGGAAGAGAACAAGCACATGTACAGAGGTGAGGTCACACAGGAGTTTGCTTAAGATGGAAGTAGTTATTTCATCCTAGTGGGAACACAAAGGCACAATAAATATTAGAAAATAAAATTTGAAAGATGTTGAGGTTAAATAATGTCATGCTATGAGTTAGCACGTTATTATTTTACATTTGGGTAATTGTTTAATTTTTTAAAACATAAAAGTAACAGGATCAAATGTGCTTCAAGAAAATTAACATAGAAGTCTTGTGAGTGATGAATCTGAAGTATAAGTCACTGAAGGGGGCAAAGAGAGCTGTAATGAAGTTATCCCAAAAGACAAAGACTGATCAGCTACTAGGACCTGTGCCGGAGCAGTGGGAGGGGATAAGGAGCTTCTTCTGAGACAGCATGCCTGTGTTTTACAGCACACTTTGTATAAAATGAATTTTTTTCAACTTCTGATGCTCAAAATACCTAATATTATATGGATTTTCAAAGGTTTTTTGGTTTCTATTATTCTTTCCCTAACTCTTTCATGCCCTGCTTCAGGGCAACTGTTACCTATTGAATGTCATGCTAGGAAAAACATTTGATCTGAACCTTGCCCATTTGCCCCTGCTGCCTCAAAGAAGAAAACATATGACCTGTCTTTGATCACACTTTTTTCCTAAAATGAAAACATCCTCCAATATGTGATTCTTATAAAAGGTGAGTGTTAAAACACTGGGATAAACCACATTTAAGCCTAGGGACTCAGTTAAAGTTAATGAAAACATATTGGGATGAGAGAAGCTGTTGCAAGGTTGGGTGGGTATTTAATTCCTTTACAAACATCAGAAAACCTGTCCAGCCTCAATAAAGACAAAAGCTGGAATGAGTACTCAATTAGTAGCATTTTCTCAGCATTTTGTCCAATTATCTAAGAAAGAAAATGTGAACCTTAGTACCTAAATTTGCTCCATTATGGAAGCAACTTTCAGTGAGTCAGCCAATCAGCTTTATTATTCAGATCATCAATCGATGCTTGTAAAATGAAGCAAAGGAAACTCTTTAATGATAACTATTACAATATAGCTACGCTCCACATCTACACACACACACATACACACACACACAGAGAGAGAGAGAGCGAGAGCGAGAGAGAGAGAGAGAGAGAGAGAGAGAGAACACCATTCGTTGAAGTATAAATAAGAGACAACCAAGTGACAATTTCGATACAAGAAAAATAGACAAAGCCCGAAAGAGAATGGATTATCCAGTTACCACTGTGACATTATTGCTGCTTTTAGGGAACAGCTGACTTTAGTCATCAATTTCCATCATCTGTTCTATTTTCTTTTGCAGACTTTTGCTGTGGAACTTTTCACAAAAGATTCTCAGGAAAAACCAGAATGAGATAAAAGTCTAGGAAGCAATCCTTCAAATTAGCTCCCCCTCTCCCTTTAATTTCAAGAAGGGATGCAGCTCTTAGGAGGGTCTGTCCTTTGACAGATCGGCAGAGACATGGGAATCTTGGGCATCAACAAGGTCACTGCCATGTTCACCACAGCCTGAGTCTCTGGAGTGCTGCAGGCTGAGAGCAAAAGGATGAAGGTCCAGAAACAGCTTAGAGGTAAGCTGCAAGGCCTGAAGTCAGGGTCAGAGCTTCAGGAAATGTAACAGCTGACACATCACCCCAAGTATCACGGTTAGCACTATTCACGAGATCTTGTGTGGCTCTCTTACATTTAGACTTGTTTTCTCTCTTGAACACAAAGCAAAAGCTGTACACATTCCAGCACAGCATCCTGCAGCCAGGTTAGCCTGACTGAAACAGGTACTTTTTACAGAAACCCTGTCACCTCGGAAGAGCTGGGCTCCTCAACTCTCTTGCCCTGACTACCCTTCACTCACACCTGACAAATGTCTTATATTCCAGACATCATAAACATGAGATTTTTATTTTCAGGAGCACCTGGTAGAAGACTTCTTTTCATAATGGCAAGTAGCATGTGATTTTCTCCAAGATTCTTGAGATCTACTATATACCTGGACTGAACTTCCCTCAGACCAACATTTTTAGATAGCTCTCTTCTTTTTCTTCCACATGTGTCCATGAGCACATTCCCAGCAGTATTACTCTAAAGGTATTAACAAATTCCGCAAAAATGACACAGTCTCAGAAACTGCAATAGCTATTTTGAATCTCACAACTCATCAAGTTGCTAGCCTGTGTTAGTGAAACAGCCATCCTGCTTAAATAATCCTATTTTATTGTCAACGGCTCAAATAGCATTATTTAAGTAATTACACCCACAAATTATCTGACAACCTGCTAGATTACATTCATTCACACTAGCTTAATGAACATTGCAACCATTAGGAATGATTTTTCAAGATGTGGCATGATTTCCCTACCTTTCAGAGTTAGTCCAGACTGAGGCACAGGAGAGATCTATGACTCCAGCTTTGAGAAATACAAATGGGATTAAACTTCAGCTATTTTCAGGTGAAAGCAGTACCCCAAGAACTCCTCACTCCCCTTCCTGGAAAGAAGATGTAAGTTTATATATTTTCTATATACACACACACACACTATCTATGAATGTGGCCATCTCAAGAGGTCAATTAAAATATAGAATCAAGATCAAGATCAAGGTGGAGTGGCTACCTTACTACTTCTCTGACCCATCACCACTCAGACTTTTCCAGAAAACACATATCACACTGTTTGTAAGCATATGATCCTTCTCTGAAATGTTGCCAGGTAATTCAATTCTTCAACAAAGTAGATGAATATTAGGGATGTTAACTCACACCTGAAACGTCTTCTTCCAGGACAATTATCATAATGAGATTTACTTTTCAAAATTAGTCTATAGTTCTGTTAAAACATTGTAACTAGGGCCTCCCTGGTGGCGCAGCGGGTTAGGCAACGCACTATGAAGCAAACCGAAGCCACTGCCGCAGGAGTTCGATCACTGCCGCCAGCCAGGGAGGGGACCCACATGGTGTAGCAGAGTTCTGCCTCGCCTGCTGCTGCCCTAGTCAGTCTGTTTCAGTCAGTCTTTCTGTTCTGCTCCCCGCTTTGTCTGGTGAATCCTCTCACCTCCCATGACTCTGGCCTGTACCACAGCTCTTGTATGCATAAATAAATAAATCTTTAAAAAAAAAAAAAAAAACATTGTGACTATAGCCCTGCTCTCTTTATCCCAAATGAACAAAACTAGACTTCAAAAAATAGATTTCCATTACAGAAAAAAAGCTTAAAATTTTCCCAGACATAATTCTCAAATATTCTAAAGTTACATAAAGGTACCAACATATATTTAATCCTTTTACATGCCAACCTACAACTGTGATTTAATTAATTATGCTGACATTTCTAATATAGGTGACTATGTCAAAATATATTTAGTATACAGTCCCCCAATTAGAAGAGTATCTACTATAATTGAGTTATTTTTAATAAAAAAACAATTGGTAGTTGGGAGCGAATGTACAGTAAATGTTCAGCTGGTTACAGAAAATGGTTCTATTTCACAAGAGATCCTCTGGAACTAGTGCATTTCAAACACTTTTTAGTTATAGTTTAGCAGTTAACATTAGTGTTGCATGAAATCACATCTAAATCAGTGTTCTAACATATGGTGTGAATCTCACTCATGAAGACCAGCACAAAAGACCACTCTTACACTGTTCCCTATTAAGTAGCATATTACTTATTTCTAAAAACATTGGTTAATACGTACTGAGGTCCTGTTAAGTGCAAGGACATTTAGATATATTACCACTAATATTCACAAAGTGGTATTATTGTCCCTAATTTTACAGATGAGGAAGTTGAGGCTCTGAGAACTGGTCGGGAAAGAGTTGGTGTTCAGTCCCAGTTCTATCCAGTCGCAAAGTTCATGATCTTTCCACTGGACCTTGTCTACATAAAGAACATTTTTAAACAAAATTCAAACTTTAAGGAAAGGGTTCTAGGATAGAGCCAAAAATTACATTTCATTATGCTTATCTATAGAGAACTTGAGAGTTATAGTTTTTTCTTCCCTTTTGTCAACTTAAGTCCAAATGAATTCTGTACAACAAACAGGTGAGAAAATGAATGCATACATAAATGTAACACATACAGAGACATCCCTACAAGTTTTCAAAGTACTAAATAAATGAACAAATAGCTGATAGTATAGCACAAACATAAAAAATGAAATGTGATTTTCAAGTACATAGGTGGTACTCAGCATTGTGCTCAGTATTATGGTCATTTAAAACAGATATAGAAGTCATGATCTCAAACCGATAGCTTGACAGATACTAAAATCAAAAGGCATGCAAACATATATGCATGTATCTTGAGTAAATACTAGCTAATATTAATAACACATATGACTGTATCATATTAGTAACGAGTACAATATAAATCTTGGTGTTTTTTAAACTTTGTTGAACCAATCAGAAAAAAAAAAAAACATTCTTTCCAGGTATGTGGGAAAGATTTAGAGGAAGGGGTATACTTTTCAAGAGTACTTTAAGTGTAGGGGGAGATGGACTGTGTTTGTGGGGAAGAGAGGCAGGTAGAAAGTGTATCTTCTGAATGAAGATACAGGAGTTAAAGTCTATTGAACAGACAAAGTGGGTGGTGAGGAAGTCTGCCTGTTAAGAAGCGGAGGAGGCATTTATTATAAGCGAATGATATGTCAAAATTACCCTTTATAAATAGATGAATTAATGTTTAAACCTATAAAGGATCCAATTTACTGAAAATTATTGAGTCCCTTATGGAAAGCCAATAGAGATTACAACTGAGAGAGCTGTCGTTCTATAACTCGGGATGTATATGCCATATGTGTTTATCTTTTTCACTAGCCTACTTACATGCAATAATACTACGGCAGCTTTCAAGATGAACGTTTGACAAGCCAGCTCACCGCCGACTGACACCTCCATTTCAGCTGGCCTGACATATATAAAAAGAAACTGAATGTTTATCATGTGCTTTCCGGATTTGACATATGTGCTATATAAGAGTCACAGAAGGAAACTTCAGAAAGAAATTAAGGAATGTACTTGTCAGTTTATTAATCAAAGTTTACCTGCTTCACATTACACAGAGACAAATTAAGTTGGCTACTATGGTACTTCGAAAACATCTGCTAACAAAGTCAGAAGTAATGATAAACAAACGAGTTCCCTTTGTGGTTGATTTTCATCCAGCTGCATTTAATTATAATAGCGCTATCAAAGAAAGCTCCCCATTAGCTGCTAATTCAGAATGACTTCAGAAGAAACTCCCAGAGCCTCCAGTGATATCCCTCCAACTCCAACAACTTCCTAATCTCTGCCAGTGTTTGTGAAGAGCCATTTTTAAAGAAGCTTGGTTATCACTTCTGGCTGTTATTGACTGCCAAGGTGGTGTGTGGTGTTTTTTCCCAAGACTACCTTTGAAATAATGTGGCCAATTAGGCTTTATAAATGACAAAATTTATGATATCAATATTTTGTTCCAAGTTTAGAATAAGATGACAAAGTAACTCAAAAAGGAAAAATCTTCTCCTGCAACTTTGGGTAAAATGCACTCTCAGTACTATTATTTATCAATCTGTATTCCCAACAGCTAAAAATAAAGTGCTACTGCTTTTTCAAATTCAGGTTGAGTTGGCTTCCAAATAAACGGATATCCAGTCTCTCAGAACACTACTTCTACCTAATTCAGTAATGAATCAACTGCAGAACTTGCTTACTGATCAGCATCGATTCTTACAAATTCCCAGGTATGCATGATCCACTTAAAAGTTCACATGAGATGAGGACAGAGATACCAAAAGTAGCATCGTTTTCTCTTGCATTCTTGAGTGCAAATCTGAGTGGTTCCTTTCCCAAATCTGGCTTCTCACTATCCAGAAAACAAACACAAAATCAAAAGTAAGCCTGTGCAAATGATGTCAAATTATGTATGTGTCTTTGCTAATCCAACCTAGGAGCACACTACGCATCATTCATTTGCCTTGGGTTGTTCCAATATGATGCAAATTCAATGTGAAAATGCATAACCTGGGAAAATATCCATGTGGATCTGGTGGTAACCTCTTTAGCACAGAAACCACCACAAGAAGGGAGAGCTCATGAAGAAAATAATGAAATCAGAGTAACCCAGAATGGGAATATAAAACAATTGGATCAGGCCAAAATCTGCAGACCCATTTCATAAATTATTTTCCTAACATCTGCTAGGACTTATTTGATCATGGAAGTTGCCTGAGATTGGGAGAAAATGGAAGCAATTTTTGCCCATTGAAACTGTTGATACTTTGGCGGGGGGCGGATTGTGCTTATTTATGTATTTGTCTCTTTGTTTTTCAAGTAAGAACAAACACCTCTAAAAAATTTTTTAAACGTCTGAACCTCCTCCACTATTTCCAATCCTCAAGGAGTCAGTATTGTTTATGAGGGTTCCTTGACTTATCAGAAGGGACAATCGAAGCAAGAGAGGACACCATTGCTTTAAAGTGTGCTTTGTGAAACTTACTTCTAGTCATTCATGGGGGTGAGCATACGACATTAATTTCACCATTGGCACAAAGATCAAATGATGTTGCCAATGTCATTGTTCTGTTTATAACAATATTTATGATGACTTGAACATTGCCCTCCTCCAACTGGCTTGAGAACAAGTATTATTCTTTTGTACTTGCTTTCATAAAGCTGGGGTATGTCCTATTCCTAAAAGAATGTGCAGGAAAGAACATGATTTTTGGTGGTCGTCAATCAAAACTAAGGATGTTCCAAATGTTGTTTTGGGGAAGGCACATGAATGTCCATAGGCATCCTTCTACTCTAAAATTCTCTAGGTTGCAAAAGCCTGAGCAAATGCAGACATGGAAGCATCTTCTCAAATCAGACTTCTTCATATGTTTCCCTTTTTCTCAGATCATCAAATAAGTTTTGCAGTGGAATATATATTTGGGAGCATGAAAACCCTGTGGTACAAGTCTTACTATCTTCCAGGCTATAGGGCCTTCAGAGTAAACTAGTGTATTAGTTCAATTTCTCTAATTATCAACTTCAGAGCCCAAATTTTATAAGAAGTTTGGTATTAGAATCCAGAGTCTACTGTCTAACATAGATCCACCCACAGGCACTGATTATTTTCATAGCTCATATGAACACCTGAATAAGTAAATATACTCATAAGGTATATGTTTCCATTTTAGAAAATTAATAAAGTCCCTAAGCTATTACCATTATATAAATGGATCTGAAATGTTCAGCAAATTTTTCGGAAGTTCCAGCAGGCAAAATGGACCTTGAAGTTCAAAACAGTGTAGAAACATTTGCAGATCCAGGATAGTGAATGGGCCAGCTCATGTCCCTGACTTTCCAGGGCCTCAGGCTCTATGTCTTTAGTTCGGGAATTACACTGGTCTTAATCTAATCCTTGCCTTTTAATATTAACTGAGAAAATTGGCTAGAAAGTACATTTTACTCTGCAGATAAAGCAATGACTGTTGTAAAATAGAGAATGTGAATTCATAAACAAATGGAAAAGGGGGTCTACACCACAGGTCTTCTGTGTGCATTGTATGAAACACTAAAGGTCAAAGCATCAGTTACAGGGGCTGCAGGAAGGAGAAAGCAGAGTCCAGGATTCTCTAGACACTCCATTCAACCATATTATATCTACTTTTTATATTGCAATTCTTAGAATGAATTTATTTGGGAAAAACTGTTTACTTCTAAAAATATTGAAGTTCACTCATCTAATTCAATACTCTCATTTTACAGGGGGAAAAGGGGAACTGAAAGACATATGTGAGGGGCCTCCCTGGTGGCGCAGTGGGTTAAGCAACACACTATGAAGCAAACCACAAGCCACTACAGCACGAGTTCGATCCCTGCCGCCAGCCAGGGAGGGGACCCACATGGCGCCGCAGACCTCTCCTGCCTCCCACTGCCCCCTCAGCAGTGTGTTTCAGTCAGTCTGCCTGTTCTGCTCCTCGCTCTGTCTCTGGTAAATTCTCTCACCTCCCTGGACTCTGGCCTGTACCTCAGCTCTTGTATGCATAAATAAATAAATCTTAAAAAAAAAAAGACATATGTGAGTTGCCTTTGTTCAACATTTACCTGCATGAACAAGATTAGAACATAAAGATGAAGTACGATTCTGTCTTCAAGTTCAAAGCTACCTCCTTTGTGCTGGTTTCAATGAAAACAATCAATTCTTACTATTTTTAATTCCACAACTAAATTTTGTGATTACCTATCAGTTTATCTTTCTCTAGCTGTTGGACACTGTCAATTGCTCTGCTCCTCTTGTAAATTATTTCCTGACTTGACAGCATTCCACATGTATTTTGAGTCAATTCATTTCTGAGCCTCACAAAACTGTAAGGTTGCAAGTTGATCACAGAGAATTGAAAACAATTTATATAACTTATTTGGCATGCTGCTTATCACATCAATATGTAAATGTGATTGCTTAATAAATACCACTTATTGATGTTGACTTCATCTGCAACTTCCTTTACAGCTTAAAAGTCAGGCACCAAATTAGTCTAAGTTGTGAATAGTCTCACAGACATATTTGCCCAAGAAATATTTCCTCAATACTTCCTGTGTATCTGTGTATAAATAACTGGTAAACCTACTGATCCTCACATGTAGTATGTGAAACATGGGGGCATGATTTTATGTAAGTGAAAATGCCAACATGTTACTGGAGTCCAAAGGAAAAGAGATAATTTCTAGCCTAGGAATATGGGGAAAAGTGAGTTAACTTATTATGCAGAGGTGGAAGCTTTATAGCTGTCACAGAAGAATGGGTAGAACAGATAAAGACAGAGGTTCTCCTGGTGGTATGGAGGATGGTTCAGCATCTTAACATCTAAGACTGCTAGACTCAGTGTACAATATTCCTGCAACAATGTTGTGATGTTTCAAACATTTTTCTTTTCCATCTTCCATCTTCTCTTCGAATCCTCTGTCAGATCTGGTATCCCCATTTCTTTTCCTATTGCCCTGTACTCGGACTGTTCCTCTCCCCTAGGAAGTGAGTGGTGCCTTATCTGGACTGCCTGCCAGGCAGTCAGGTCACCTTGAGTCTGGGCTGCTCTGCCTGCTGGCCAGTCCAGTCTTCACTCATGCCAAGTTCAGGTCTTTCAGACCCACTGACTAGTCTATGTCCTTCAAATATCATGAGAGAGAAAATGACATGAAAAATAGACAGATGTATTCAAAAGTGGTCTTAATGGGAAATTCATTATTGTTCCACTAATCTTTCCATCTAACCATACCCTGTGATCTTTTCCTTCCCTGTCCTTGAAGATAAGCCCCATAGACTTCTGATTTCATTTAGTGTTAAAATTACTCAAGATCACAGCAATACTTTCTATCTAAATCAAACTACCTCATGTCTCGGCCCTAAAACTTGGCTTATCACTTAGATGCTGCAATGAAGAAGGGCAGAACAGTTTGCTTTATTTACTCGTTCTTTATATACTTTCAATGTCTCTCTGCATTTTTCACTTCTATTTCTGGATTTCCCTTGGGTCTCAACATTGTTGGACTCTCAAAAAGGTTAAGGGTGAGGTAAAAGTCTGAGGGACAGTTGTCCAGATGCAGATCCTTACACTTTTAGGGGGGTCCTCTGAGCTCCCCATCTCCCAGAGGTTTCTTGAGATGAATGATGCATTCTATGGCTGACCTCTTCTCTTTCTCTCATCTTCTGCTCCTGGCCATCTGCCCAATAATTTCTTATGGGTACAGTTCCCACGACAGAGGAGACCTCTGAGGTCTTCACTTGATCCATGGAATACTCACATATCCCTTTCATGTAAAACACTGATGGTGCAGGCTGCCCTGCTGCTTCTGTCTCATCTCACTCTGCTGCAGATGTTCCAGCTATTTCTCACTCTGAATTTTGCAGAAAAGAGATCGAGCCAGTTCCTAATTTTGATAAAATTCAAACAAACTCCTTGAGATTGCAAAGTCCTTGAGATTTATGTGAAACTCTCTTAAAAACTTTCTTACCTTTCTCTACGGTGATGCATATACCAGTAGTTCCAAGAATTTCTAGGACTCAGTGAGTGTTAATTAGGAGAGGAAAATTCTGATATAAATTTTAATGTCAATAAATATTTTTTCATGGTTCTATGCCGCTTGGAAAGAGAAAAGATCAGTCAAAAGTCTCTCTATCCATGCCTACAGCTTACACTCACTCAGCACATTTCAATAATTATCTGCTCACATCAGCTGATGAAAGGAGAAAAGACTATCCCTTCTGGAATATGGGGTCATATGTTACCTATTCCTCTCATCACTGGCTCTCCAGACAAAATTTTGGAGCAGCAGAATTTCCACTCAAAACTGCTTATAATAATATTTGTGTAGTACTGACAAAAAAGCTGTCAGGAGGAGCCAATTTCTGTGGAGATAGAATTCTCTTCAAGGCTTTGAGATAGAAACAAAACATTTTGTTTTAACAAAACAATGCCTATAAGTGCATTACAAATTTGAGTTTTCCATATATGTAAATTATATATATAAACATGCACTATGAAAATAATATGTCAATTAAGCATATAACAGCAGATGAAGCAAATGAAGACTAACATATCATCAAGAAATGAGCTACCACTATACATCATAAAGATGGCCAACATGTAGAATAATGGCAATACCAAATGTGGGTAAGGATGTGGAGCAATAGGAACTCTCATTCTCTTTTGTTCTTTGGAAGAAAATTTTGCAGTTTCTTACAAAATTAAACATATGTAACTGTTTGGCCAACCTACTCCTTTGTATTACCCTTGAAAAAGTACATGCACAGAAAAACTTACATGAAATATTTATAGCAGCTTTATTCATAACTGCCAAAGCTTGGAAGCAACCAAAATACCTTCTCTAGGTGAATGGGTAAAAAAGTTTTGGTGCCTGTGAACAAATGCGTATTGTTCAGAATGATAATTATCAATCATAAATGAGCTATAAAACCATGAAAACACATGGAAGAAACTTATGTGCACATTATTTAGTGAAAGAAGCCAATCAGGAAACGGTATATAATATATGGCTCCAGATATATAACATTCTGCATACAGCAAAACTGTGGAGACAGTAAGAAGATCAATAGCTGCCAGGATTTGTGGGGTGAGAATAAATATGTAGAGCATGGAAGGTTTTAGGGTAGTAAAACTTCTCTGTATGATACTATAATGATGGACACATATCACTAAACATTTCTCCAAATTCATAGAACATACACCACCCAGGCTAACTATAATATAAACTATGAACTTTGGGGTATTATGTCAGTTCATGTTCTTAATTGTAACAAATTATACAACTTATAACAACAAATGTACAACTTTACTGCAGGAATTAATAATGGTGGAAGTTGTGCATGTATAGAGCAGGAACAAAACGGTAAATCTCTGTACCTTGCCCTCAATTTTGCTGTGCACTTAAAATTGCCCTAAAGAAAAAAAATGATGAATTTGAAAAGAATTTTTAAATGTAAATGGACATGTGTGATGCTTTGTACTAATGCATGTGTCTTTCTTCCATAAGAACCAGAGTTGTCTATCGAATACCTGCTTTGTGTGATGCTTTGTATTAATGCTGTGTCTTTCTTCCATAAGAACCAGAATTGTCTATCGAATACCTGCTTTCTTATCATACACCTACAAACAGAATGTTTTCCTCCAAAATTCATATAGTGAAACCTTACACTCAATATGATGATGTTGGGAGGAGGGGAAGCTGAAGGTGGAGCCTTCTGAATGGGATTAATAAAGAAATACCAGAGAGTCTCTTTGCCATGTTAGGAAACAAAATGATGAGACAGTCATCTTTGAACTAGGAAATGGATTGTTATCAAATACCAAATCTACTAATATCTTGACCTTGAACTTATCTCCTTCCAGAACTATGAATGTATGTTGCATAAGCCACCGTGTCCATGACATTTTTATTATAGCAGCCAGAATTGACTTATGCCCAGATAGAGAACAACACAAAGCTGAGTTTTCACCCACAATGTAATTCACAGTCAGTATGTTTTAAGTCACTAAATTTTGAGATCTGTTTGTTATTGTATCATCTCCTTCCTGTTCTTACTGATGTAATGCGGATATTAGTAATTTGTCTGCAAAATAAAGTCACTATGAGTAATGTCCTCATATTACTTAAACTTCTTTATGTTTCTAGGCCTATTCTTCTCAAAGAAAAAAAACTTTCCCTTTTACATGCTGTTAACTATTTAAAAGTATGTAAATTAGTATCAACTCTTAGTTTTAAGTCTTACAAAATAATTCAGTTGCTGTAACTCTTATGTGTCAATGTCTTACATGAATATTTCATTTTCCTTAAGAGTGGTAATCTATAAGAGACTAATTATGATAGAAGAGAACAAACAAAAAATGTTCTGGAAAAAAAAGCTTACCTACACTACAGGAAATTTAACATTTGAGGAATAATAATACTGAAGGAAGTTAGAAGCAACTTCATTTCTTGTAAGTCCTACATGGGGGGAGGACAAAATGATAATGAGGTAAACTTAATTATACACATATGTTTATTATGCTAGGGCATAAATAATGTCTATATCTCTAACAGGAGGGAAGATCTTCTAAAAGAAACTGAAGAGAATAACCATATAATAAATACTTCAGGAGATGTACACTTACTTGTTAGGATTCAGTTGAAGTATAGGTAAAAGACAAATTTAAAAAGAAATGGCAAGTATAGTTAATTAAAATTATGCATTTCAGGGCCTCTATGGTGGTGCAGGGATTAAAGATGCAGCAATATGAAGCTATCCACAACCACTGCAACATGAGTTCAATTCCCAGCCAAGGAGATAACCCACATGGTGCAGCAGACCTCTCCTGTCTCACCTGCTGCTCCCCTTAGCAGTGTATTTCAGTTGATCTGCCTGTTCTACTTCCCACTCTGTCTCTGGTAAATCCTATCCCCCTATCCCTCTGGCCTACACCCAAGTTTTTGTATACATAAATAAACAAATCCTTAAAAAATAAAACAAAAATGATGTGTTTTATTTTATGACCATCACCTTTTAGTACTCCAACCAAGAATAGTTACTTTTAAGCTTGCTGAATTACAAGGCAGCACCTATTTTTTGAAAATTTCATATTGTAACTTGGTGTGGTAGGTTTTCTTAAAAATTATTATCATCTCAAGTACCACATATAACCCTATGCATTAATTTAGAAAAACATATTATACTTGAAGGCTTAAGCCTTAATATTATGTATTAGGTGAATCAGTCATTCCTCTGTATATTCAGCTATTATTGTGTCACAATATTTCTATTCATTCCCCAAGGCAATTATAGTTCTCCCAAGCAAGCTACTTTGTGAGCTCGTATCTCTATGTCTCTACTGTTGCTGTTGTGCACTTATCCTCACCTAAGGTAACCCTCTTAATTTTCAGTTTACCCCTAAGTGACTTCACAACTATGCTCTAAACTTATGCCTATAGGAATGCCTTGCTTAATTAACCCTAAGAAAATTCTGGTCACTGTTTTATTCTGTGTTGCTCCACTACATATAGAAGAACTTAATTATATTAAGATAGCATTTTATAGGTGAAACAACTGAAGCCTAGAGATGTGCATATATATGCCCCAAATCAAAGGCATTCAGGAGAAATCTGTGTTAAAATCAGGTCCTCTGGCTCTCCATCTGTTTCCATGCGACCTATGCTATATTTTTGTATTCTTTATATGTGTTTATGTATATGTGTGTATACATATGTATACATATACACATACCTAGAAGTTTGTGTAGATACACAGACACTCTTCCAAATCCCTCAACTTGGAGTATTAGGTTACTTCAATGATACTATTTCCCCAGAATAATATTAGATCTGAGGTTTTAGAATTAACATGAAACTATCTGATGTACTTTTATGAATATTCTCAACTATAGGAAACACTTTTTCTATGAAGACAATTTTTTTATTTCGGAATGAGACAAAAGCCAGTCACAGAAGGACTGAAAATGATTTGCTAATAAAATTTTATAAAGCCTTATCCAATAGAAAATGTACTGAGAATATAAAATAAGGAAGGATGATTTGTAGTCTTTCCATGCTAAGACAAGACTTCCAGAATCATCTTGAGTCAAGTTAACATTCATAGCTGCCCAAAAAGACCCTTAAAGTAAGTCTTTATTATTGTAGTATTTACCTGCTCTTCACCCAGCAACATTCCCCATTTTCACCGTAGATGTTGTATTTCATGACCTTTGTGACACTCTGAGTCAAACCAGCAATGAACACGTGACCCAACAGTAAGCAAGGTGAACACTCATTCAACTAGCACAAGGAGGAGTACAGAGGAGACACAAGACTGGAGTTTGTTTAGTTAGAATGACTCTCATTCTCGGGACACTTGCAACCACTCCCAGAAATAAATTTCTGTTTTCAGTCAATAAGAAGTTATGAGGCAGAAAGATTGTATTTGAGAGAATTAGTTAACTGTAACATGAAATTGGACAATTAAATCAAAACATGGAGAGGGGCAAGGTTCAGATAAGGGATTAAGAAAGACTAGATCTTTGGAACTGAGTTTGGACCCCTGGATTAAACTAAGCTTAAAACCAGTTATGAGAGCAAATAGATTTCATTTTCTGTCACTTGCAGAAAGAGTTGTAACTAATATACATCTCAAGGTGACTACATAAAAATATACTATTCACTGGCCAAGTTTCTATAACCACCTCATCACTCTATAGTCACCCCAAGTAACTATGCACAGTAGGGATTATTGTGTTTATTATACTGTACATCTGGAAAGTCTTTAGACTTGAATTCTCTTTCTTTTCACTCAAATACCTGAAAACATCTGAATTTCATGATTTTAATATCAGAGTTATATTCATGTAATATTTTATTCTATTAGGGTTAGCCCAAAGGAGTAGGGAAAGAACAACAACAACAAAAATAAAAATAAAAATTATATTCAGTTGTTGTTCTGATATCCTCTAATAAGTTAAATTTTCATATAGGAATGTAATAGCAATATAGTTTTTTAAAAATATCTTTAAATTTACAAGAGAGCTCTATAACTAAAATATTCAACTACCACAATTGCTGATTTTGAAAGTCAATTTATCTGGATGATCTTTGACATGGTTAAGCATTTTAATCTGATTTTATGGATATTATTTGAAAGTCACTCATGATTAAGGCTGAACTTTTGTATCATGCAAGACAAAATTATATCCAACCAATTACTTAAAAATACAAATTTAAATTAAGTAAGGCAGATAAAATAAGTAACAAACTAGAATAATGATTATATTAAGTAAAATAAAATCTCAAATGTCAAAATAGTCATTATTCCTCTAAGAAGGCCAAACAAATCATCCAATTGCTACCCAAATATACCAAATTTACTTTAATATACTATTATTTATTACTTAAATTGTATACTCGACTCTTGTGGATTTCTTCATCACCACCTCTAATGATGAAAATTGCAATGCCCAGTGATACATAAGCTATGTTAAATTTAATTTTCACACATCCACTAGAGACATACTAATTTTTTTATTATTATTTCTTTGTTTTCTGAATTTGGTTTCTATTCCTTAAAAAGAATTCATCTAATCAGTAGCTTTCAAAGGAGGCACAATTTGAATGAAGAACAAACTAATTTACTACAAATGATTTAAAACTATTTGAATAAAGTCACAAGTCTCTTTGGAATCTAGAACATATATATGTATTAGAATAATTATATATTATATATCATATTATATAAATTATAATTATATATTCATATATTATCTAGTATATATATCACACACACACACAAGTTACAATGCAGTGAGTAGGATTCTACTCAAAAATAGCCAAACAAGATAAACATTTCTGTAAGATATATAATTTTCCCGACCATTAAATATTACTTTTCTTCAAGCAAAAAAAAAATCACAGATAATTCTGGACATTTGATAAGTATGCTGACTTTTCCTAATGTAAACTTTTCTTACAGCCTCTGAAGAAAAGTGATCAAAGCACAACTTCTCCTTTCCTCTTTTCTAATGGAACCAGAATTGTCTAGTAATACATTGGAAGCCATCATCCCAATCTACATTTCTAAGGAGGGGCCTTAAAGGGTCTAAGGCAAGTACATACAAGTAAATAGTTCATCCTTGCTTATTACAGGTCAGACCCAAGAGGGTTCAAAAAAGCCACTGCCAGATGTATGCTTCCCTGCCACCATGATGACTTCCTGGGGAAGGTGACTTCATTTGTCCATTCAAAGTAAACCTGAGGTATATGTTCAGGGTTTGGAAAAGAGAAAAATATTTATTCCCAAACTTGAGTAAGAATACAAGAATTTTGGAGCCCTCCTGAATGGTACAAGTGGTTAAGATGCAGCACTATAACACTATCTGCAGCCACTGTAGCATGAGTTTGAACCCTGGCCAGAGAGGTGACCAACATGGCACAGCAGAACTCTCCTACCTAGCCTGATGCTCCCCTCAGCTGTGTATTTCAGTCAGTCTTCCTCTGTTCTGTTCCCCACCTTGTCTCTGGTGGGTTCTCTCACCCCCTGCCATCTAACCTATACCCCAGTGCTTGTATGCATAAATAAATCAATCTTTAAAAAAAAATGCAAGAAAGTGACAACCCACCAACTGGGAGAAAATCTTTGCACACAACATTACTGACAAGGGACTTATCACACAGATCCACAAAGAACTAACCAGACTAAACAAAAACAAAGTGAACAACCCAGTCAAAAAATGGGCAAAAGAACTAGAAAGGCAATTCTCCAAAGAGGACATGCAAATGGCCAACAGGCATATGAAAAAATGCTCAACTTCTCTTGTCATCAGAGAAATGCAAATCAAAACCACTATGAGATACCACCTCACCCCAGTGAGAACGGCACATAAAAAAAAGTAGCAACAACAAATGTTGGCGAGGATGTGGAGAAAAAGGAACTCTCTTACACTGCTGGTGGGAAGGCAAGCTGGTCCTACCATTATGGGAAGCAGTATGGCAGTTCCTCAATCTACTAAGAATGGAACTTCCATAGGATCTGGCAATCCCACTCCTAGGAATATACCCAAAAGACACAAATACACTGATTCAAAAGAATACCTGCACCCCTATGTTTACAGCAGCACTCTTTACAATCTGCCCAAAAACAAATGAGTGGATCAGGAAGCTGTGGTACATATACATGATGGAATACTACTCAGCAATCAAAAAAGGAAAACTAGACGCATTCATAGGAACATGGATGGAACTGGAAGAGATTATGCTCAGCGAAGTAAGTCAGAAGGCAAAAGAAAAATACCAGATGGTTCCTCC